>JAFFST010048650.1:29562-48742 GCA_022414735.1 Noturus placidus
CCTTGACTATTGTTTAAATTGGTTTGATGTTCCGAAACACTTAAGTGTGACAAACATGCAAAGGAACAGGAAATGAGGAAGGGGCAAACACTTTTTCACACCACTGTATTTGTGAATAACACATACCTGGTCAAATTGAAAATAAGCAGGTCCTGATATCAACTCTGGCTTGCTCATTAGGGATACATTCTTTCATTGAATTTATATATTTCTGTAAACCTGCTTTGGGACAATATCCATGGTTAAAATATCCATGGTTTATACAAAAAAAAAAAAAATGAATTGAATTAAATTGATATTTGTTTTTATTTTCTTTAAATATAATTATATAAATTATATATATATTTTTAATTTATATAATTAAACTACTTACAGACTTTTTGACTCTATCAGACTTTTAATAACTTTACTTTCATATGTGTATCATGTGAAATGTGATATGATGCATCATAATTACTTTCTCTTTTAAAAAAGCAGAAACCTACATTGATTAACTATATTTAAGAGCAATACAAACCTTTAACATTTGGTCTCAAATAGACCTGAAAACTACAGCAATCTACTTTCAGTTTATCTGATGGATCTGCTCTGTCATCCTCTCAATCTCCAGGATGAGAGGCTCAAATTAGATCCACATATATTCTGTTCTGTAAAGAAGGAGCATTTATGCAGGCATTTATGTATGACTGTTCTATCCAATTTTTGGAGTGTTCATAACCATGGTGCTGTCCACAAAATCATATTTGAGTGTGTGATAAGGACCAGGGTATTATTCAACTGCGGATGACTGTAGGCAATATCAGGTGATAGTTCACCTGCACTAGGTACATACATAGTAGATATCTATCTATCTATCTATCTATCTATCTATCTATCTATCTATCTATCTATCTATCTATCTATCTATCTACTATGTATGTACAGAACAAAAAAAAATATATAATTTATATCATTATATTTAAAGAAAATAAAAACAAATATCAATTTAATTCAATTCAGTTTTTTTTTTGTGTAAATCATGGATATTTTAACCATGGATATTGTCCCAAAGCAGGTTTACAGAAACATATAAATTCAATGAAAGAATTTTCTTTCAGAATTTGCTGTTATAATTCAGAATTCATTGTTCCATCATTGCTGGCAAGTCATCCCAGCCCATATGCAGCAAAACAGGCCCAAACCATGATACTACTGCCACCATGTTTCATAGATGGGATAAGGTTCTTATGCTGGAATGCAGTGTTTTTCTGTCTCCAAACGTAACACTTTTCATTTAAACCAAAAAGTTATATTGTGTTAAACCAAAATGTTATATCATCCATCCACAAAACATTTTTAGATAGATAAATAGATAGATAGATAGATAGATAGATAGATAGATAGATAGATAGATAGATAGATAGATAGATAGATAGATATCTGGAACAGGTTTACGTTCCCTTACGCAATCTGCGATCAATCAACGACCGACTCTTAGTAGTACCTACTCAGCGTAGCTCAAGGTCCCTTTCAAGTATCTTCAAACTACCTTCCTCAGTGGTGGAATGAGCTTCCAACCTCAATCCAGACCACAGAATCTGTCACTATTTTCAAGAAACAGCTAAAGACCCACCTCTTCAGTGAACACCTAACGAACCCCTAAAAGAACCAAAAACAAACAAACAAAAAAAAAAACAACCCTTACTCTGGCACTGACACCACTTCTCTGCGCACTTTGCTTCTTCTGGAACTCGTACTGGATATTGTACAGTAGTCTTGAACTTCTGGAACTTGTACAGTAGCACTACTTTTATTGTTCTCTGCTTGATATCGCTGTACTTGTATTTTCTCATTTGTAAGTCGCTTCGGATAAAAGCATCTGCTAAATGAATAAATGCAAAATATAGATAGATAGATAGATAGATAGATAGATAGATAGATAGATAGATAGATAGATAGATAGATACAGTATATAGATAGACATTTAACTGAACATTGTAGGTGGTAATGCTAATGATTTTAATGTGTTTAAAGTCAACAGAAAAGCTAATTGTCAACTAGCTTACATTATAATGTGCACATTAATTAGTGGCTGTCTATGCTATGATGCAGTGTCCTTTGGCAGTCCTGGTCTCTGATGGCTGCCTTCTCTGGTCCAGTTGCCTGTATGTAACAATATGCAGTTTCCCTTGAAGGCTTGGCATCATAGCGCTGAAACAGATTATTTTATGTACTGTGAAAACAAAGCATATGCTGTGTGAATCACAAGAAATTACTGTTAGGAGAACCTCACCTCAAACTGTTTAATTTATTACACTGGCTGGGATTTTACTCCTGGATTGTGAAACTATGTCCTCAATAAATATGAGGTGTTATCTGTTTAAGATGTACTGTAGCTTTTAGAGCAGGTAAGGCTCCCAAAGTTGTAGAAACCAAATTGTTTCAACTGAGCATGATTCAATTATTGACAATTATTATTTAATAGTTTTTCACTAAGTATGCAAAACTTTGTAATATGACATTAACACAATCATTTTAATAATCTTAATTTTATCAAAGAATGTCAACATTCAGTTACTGTGTTGGAAAAAAAGTTTATTATTTTACAAATATATGCTTTTGCAAGAGCATGCACATGCAGTACATGATAAGAATAAAGCACCTTTTCTAGAATATTATTAGGAGATTGGTGTGATTGGGTGCCATTTAGACTTTCTAATTCTTTAACAAAAATTAAAAGTAAAAATAAAAGAAATGTGTCAAGCCATCTGAGGCAACAGTTTCATTTTTACAAGGATTCTTTGCAGTCAATGGCTGCATTTTGATATTTTTAATTTTATCATAGAATTGCCAAATAAACAAACATGTAAACATTTTGGACTTTGATGACATTCTTAGATTAATAATGTATTTATATTAATAGATAATGAATATGACTTGGCTATAATTTCAAAGTGATTTCATCAGTTAATATCACAATATCATTGTAAATAAAGGGCGAAAATTATTGAGCTTTTCTTCTTCCCGTGATCTTCATGAACTTCAGGTGGTGCAACTTTGACTGGAACATTGGATAACAGGATAACAGGGTTAAGTGAATATTATGGGACTAAAATATACATTTTTTATAAACTATAATGTATGAGTCAAGGAAAAGGATGTTTCAAATATTCAAACATGGTTGTAAACATTCCCCAGCAGTATCAACAAACAGAAACATAATTAAAGCAAAAAAGGCTAATGATAATGGGCCATGACACTTTTTAATGGATTCTCATTAGGACTATTTCTGTTCATTTTAGAAGCATAGGAAAAAAATAATGATAATGTTGCCTTCAGGCCAATCCTTTTGGTCAAAATTAAACAATCTTGGTTGGTCTTGGTGTTTTCCACTCCCATTGAAACTCTGAAATAACATGCTTCCTTTGATATGAGCTGCATGACCAGATGTGAGGTTGTTCCATTCATTTATGAGTCCTTTTTGTTCTAAGGGCTAATGTCTGTGTGTGTTGGACTCTGCTGTGCTGTATTTGAAGACTGTTGGGCAAATGTACTAAAACTTGACACAGTGGAGCAAAAGAATGATGGGCTCTGAGTTTGCATTAGTTATGTGGTGGTGATCCTAGGTAGGATATTCCTAAATAATACAGTGAGAAAATGTCAGGTTAGATTTTTGTCACAAAGAGACGAATAGATCAGAGGATTGCTGGAAGAAATCAGGTTGTGGATTATTGAGGCAAGAAAACCAATAACCCATCCTGTGCTCTTACTGTGTATATATAACTGTTCTTGTGTTGGGAAGACTGTAGAAGATGGAAGACTGCTGCGTATACAGTATGAGGAATAGAGGTGAACTTTGTTGATTTGGATTCAGCACAGGTTCTCTTCAAGCCTGTCATGCTGGGCAGTGGAATTAAATGTTTGCTTCCCTGGTGGGAAAACTACACAGTGCTACAGGCCGGTCTTGTCCATGGCTCTGCCTGTAGGGAAGGTTTGCATTGACTGTTGGGGGCCAGTGGACACCTGAGGACTGTGCGCTAAGAATATAAATGAGGATTCTATTGAAAACCTTTTGTTGCTCTGCTTGGAATGAAGTATTTGTTACCCTAAAAAAGGAAAAGCCTGAGCAACATATAAATCCTTATTTTGTGGATCTACACACAATACAAGAAATGCATAGAATTTGAAATATTGGTAACACTTAAAGATGCCTACATAGACCATTTATGACAACTAACAAAACAAGGCATGTTCCAACATTCTTTGGGTATCATAATTACTGCTTTTCCCCATATCAAGCCAAGCCACATTTAACCAATATCACATGGGCAAGAGTGTGGCTATACTGAATATTGTCTATTTGTAAAACAGCATGATTGCAATGATACTGCAATCATGAAAAAAAGCATGATACTGCTTTTATACAACAGTTTTTTAAGTAAAAAATTGTTTGCCTCCTCGTTGGCACAACAGAAAACTATTTATCTTACCTTCCAAATGATCATAAGTGAAACATTTACATTTCAAACACAGATGAGCGGAGTGATCCAGATGATCCAGAGTCTATCCCAGGAGCACTGGATGCAAGGTAGGAACACTCCCTAAATAGAACACCACTCCACTACATGGACTAAGCCTTTATAAATATTTATTTAGTTCTATGTCACATCTATGCCATCAAGGGTTTATGTAGAAACTATGTCTAAATTATACACCATTCAAAATCATAGACTTTATCTAGGCCAAGTAAGAGCTTCATTTTAATAACTCTGATTGATTTGGCACAAAAATCCCCACACATACTATAGTTTGAAGCTGCCCTGTATGAAGTTTAATATTATGTGATCTGGGATTCAGAATGAGATTTGGGCTTTGGGGCTCCAACAAACTCAACACTAAATCAGGGTAACAAATGAAAGGAGCATGGAGCAATGTGCCATTCCTGTTGCAAAGTGGCACCTAAATACCTTTCTCTCTCTTCCAATCACAAAACTTTCCAAAACCAGTGAGCAAATTAGTTTTTGTTGGTCCCCCATCTGTTTTCTCAACTGTTTATGCTCTGGCACAGATTATTTCTTTCACTACAGCACTGAAATAACAAACAGGGCAGTCAAATTGCAAGCATGTGATTTAGCTTGTGATTTCAAAATAGTAAATAATTTCTTTGCTGGTTTGGAACATTAACAGGTTTCACCACACTGATTTAACTGAAGACTGCATGGATTGTGTAAGAAAGAATGATGAGGATGTTGAAGATCTCAAAGCAGAATAACTTTTTTTTGTAATCTTTACTAATACATTTACTAATGAATTACAGCATGGCAGTGACAAAGTACATGAAGCACTTCAGGTTTGTTAGAGTCAATGTGAACCCCAAATAATATCAGCACAGATATACTGTGTTTCAAACCAGGTTTTCTGTATGTAATGTAAATGAAGTTTTATTCTGAATGTAAATTAAAGATAGCATTTGACGTGATAACTTTCCTCTCTCACTGTACGGATATTGTTACAGGTGTGACCCCCAAATGGTGAGGAGATAGGATTATCGAGACAGATTCAGAGTCTTTCTGAATGCTAATTGCAGTCATGTAGCTCTTTGTTCAGGGATGGTTATCTCTGTCCCACTGCCGCTCGCATGCCATAACTGTGTGAAGGTCTCTTTAGGTGGTAATATTCACATATTGCTGAGACTGAAGTTAATTATCCCTTTGATAATTCTGCCTTTTAGGGGAACAAGCTTAGTTTATTAATTTTATTTTACATATGGGTTGGTTAGATGTTCATGGAAGAGGTGGGTTTTTAGCTGTTTTTTGAAGATGGCTACTATAGTTTACATTTTTTTGAAGATGGCTACTATAGTATAAATTTACTGCTCTGCCACATGAGTCAACTGATGAATATTAATGATTGATAGGTGATCTCAGTAAAAACAGGCAATGACTCACTCTATAACTATGCATTAAAAATATATAGGCATGGTTTTTGTGAGTAAAAATGACTTGAAATGTGTTTTACACACTCTTTAAAAAATAATAGGATCTTTAATTAAAAGTCTGTCCGTGTTTCCAGGAGCGTTTGATTATTTTTCTGCTCTGACACACTCAATAAATCTGATAATTAACTGGTGAGGTGAACCAGTAATAGTCAGTGACACTTTAATCACAGAAATACAGTAAGTTTGTCTTGGCACAAAAATGAAAGACAGAGTTTTCACAGAGTTTGTTTTTTTTAATCCACGAGCATGCTGCCTGTTTACTTTGATTTTCACACCTCATTTGTTATGGTTGGTGTATGGTGGTGGACCAGGACCTTCCTAATTATCACCACACACAGTGGGTTCCCCATTCATGCTGACTGACATTTTGATTCAGGAGCAGGAAAGAGAAAGCAATCAGCAACCAGCCTGGAGCATCCAGCAGTGATTGCCATCCATTTATGACATGTTTATGTCACTTCCCCACACTGCCATCATGATGCAGGAGCTGCTGTTCTGTCAGAAGTGAGCCTCTGCCTTTGCATGCTTTACTGGGTTCTGAAGTACGCTTAAGGATGCTGCCACACAGCAGGCCACTACTTCCTGTGTGTGCATAGCCTTTAAAAATGTCTGCAAAACAGCAAGTTGAATAAAGAGCAAGTTAGCTTGGGTGAGAATAAGTAAGAATAAACAATGTTGCTTATTCTCATGTGGAATGTTGAAGCTCCACTGCAACTAAACAGAAGATTAAACTTTGGCTTTGGTAGAGAATGGGTCCCCGCTGTAACACCACCCCTGGGATGACTTAACAAATATTTCTTATTTTACTAGCAAGAGTGTAAAATTAGCTTGCAACACCCTTTGTCTCACTTTGACAGTGAAAGCCTTTTAAACTGAATAGCAGTAAAGGCTTGAGGTAATACAGATGCCATTATTTCCATGATAGTGAAGAATATGCTGTTTGAATGCAATTTTACAATACAAATGCTGAACAGGATAGTGCTTTCAAAGTGTAAAAACAGTTGAATATACTGAAACATGTTACATATGTTAATATTGAAATATTTTTGATGTGCTTAGTGATTATATCTAATAATAATTTCATGGTTGACATTATATTTGTGTTATTCCTGTGGTTGTGTGCCATTTTCCCATTATTATCCCAGTGCAGTTACAATGCTCTTTAATGGCAATTTTCCCCTAAAAACAAAACTGTTCACACATTAGACTCAAAGTTTAAGAATATAATATAGCTGTATGAATTATTGGCAGGAATTCAGCTCAGCAATTTGAAGCTTTGGAATCTCATTTCTTTTAGCAGATTGTGCAGTTGAGGAGCTGAGAGAGCTGGACAGACTAAAGGAGTGTTTTATCACTTTCCTCAGGTAGGCTAAATCCCACCTGTCACGTACCTGGTGGGTCGCTGGGAAACAATCGTGGGAGAAGGACTAAGGACGTATGGGCGTGTTGTGCAATAATTGTGGTCGAGATGTCAGGCAGGAGTCAGGTGATCGGGCAAACAAACCAAACGGGAGAAGGCTGAGACGTAAACACGAGGCGGGAAATCGAGGTCGGTAAACATGGAATTCAGACACGGAAAGTAGTGCTTGGTAACGCTAGGAATCACTCACTAAGACGTATACTTCGCGTTTGAGGGCTGTGTGCATTTGGGATTTATACTGAATGACTGATTGAAAACAGGTGTGTGCCCTTAGTACTCGGGAGACGAGGAGCACATGCGCACCGGCAGTGCATTTTGGGAAATGGAGTCCGACGCGGGCTGTGACGTTACAGAGCCCCCCCCAAAGGGCTCACTCCGGGAGCCAGTCGTTTCCTCGGCCTCCCTCGTGGCCGTGGTCTCGGGAGAGTTGGATGGGCCTGGTGGAAATCCCTGATCATCTGCGGGTCTAAGATGTCCCTCTGTGGAACCCAGCATTGTTCCTCTGGTCCGTATCCCTCCCAATCCACTAGGTACTCCACCTTGCCCCCTCGTCGATGTCAAGACCGGAGTATCTTTCGGAGTTGGTACGCAGGTTGCCCGTCAACCTCTAGGGGGTTTTGAGGGGAGGCTGGAGGCACCTCGGTGGCTAGCGGCCCGCTCACCACTGGTTTGAGCTGGGATACGTGGAACGAGGGAGACAGGTGACTGTGGCGAGGCAGGGCCAATTGATACGTCACCTCGTTGATTTGCCTGAGGATCCTGAACGGACCCGTGTACCTAGGTGCGAGTTTCCTTCCGCTCGGAGGCGCTCTCAGATTCCGGGTAGCCAACCATACTTGATCTCCGGGTACATAGGGAGGATTAGTACTGCGGCGACGATCCGCCTTACGCTTGTACATTGCAGAGGTGGCCTTCAGTCGACGATGGGTTTCTGCCCAGACCTGCTCACTCTTCCGGAACCACTGGTCTAAGGCAGGAGATGCGGTAGGTTCCGCATTCCAGGGGAACATGGGAGGTTGGTACCCCAACACGCACTGGAAAGGTGTGAGTCCCATGGCTGAAAGTCGGAGGGAGTTCTGGGTGTATTCGGCCCAAGGCAGGAAGGTGCTCCATTCCTCGGGGTGATTGGAGCAGTATGAGCGCAGGAATCAGATCAGTTCCTGATTGTCCATTGCTCTGCAGATGATACCCGGAGATGAGATTGGTAGTGACTCCTAACTTGGTCATGAACCCTGCCCAGACACCTGACGTAAATTGGGGTCCCCGGTCACACACGATCTCCTCGGGGATCCCAAAGTATCTGAAAACATTCTGGAACAGTAGTTCGGCGGTGGTGAACGCAGAGGGAAGACCCTGCAAAGCAGGAAACACACGGATTTGGAAAATCGGTCCACTATGACACACACCACCGTGTTGTTCCGGGAAGGGGGTAAATTGGTGATATAGTCAATCGCCAAGATGGACCAAGGGCGTTCGAGCGTGGGCAGGGGCACTAATTTCCCGATAGGGAGTGAACGCGGAACCTTGTGTTGGGCACACGTGGAACATGAGGCTACTATCCTGGATACATCCTTTTCCAACCCCGGCCACCAGTACTTTTCCTGTAGGAGAGAGCGGGTGCGGTGTACCCCAGGGTGACCCGTCCCAGGTACCGAGTGTGCCCAGATGACGAGGTCCTGGCGGTTTCTCTCGGGAACAAACAGGCGCCCGTTGGGGCATTCCGGGGCTACCTGTGAGCATGGGATCTCCTCAAGTTGCTGATCTAGCTCCCACTCTAAGGTGCTACAGACGCGAGTGGGGTTGATGACGTACTCCTCCCTCTGGGACCGTAACACCTGGCCCTGACGAGAAAGGGCATCAGCTTTGATGTTCTTGGACCCGGGTCTGTAGGATAACAGAAAGTCAAATCTGTTAAAGAATAGGGCCCAGCGTGCTTGGCGAGGATTGAACCTCTTGGCGGTGTATTCAAGGTTTTTATGATCGGTAAAAATAACAAAAGGGTGAGCCGCTCCCTCCAGCCAGTGCCTCCAGGTCTCCAGGGCCCACTTCATGGCCAATAACTACCGGTCTCCCACATGGTAATTTTGCTCCGGGGCCGAGAAGGTCCGGGAAAAATAGGCGATGGCGTGGAGTTTTGGCTTATCACCGAGATGCTGAGACAACACGGCGCCTACCCCCGTCTCTGAGGCATCCACTTCGCCGACAAATGGGACAGATGGGTCAGGGTGTCGGAGAATGGGAGCGGTAGTGAAGGCTAACTTGAGGTTCTCGAAGGCTTGCTGGGCGGAGGGGTTCCACTTTAGTCTTCCTGGGTTCCCTTGTAGGAGGGTCGTGAGGGGCCTTGCAATGACACTGAAGTTTCGGATAAATCGCCTGTAAAAATTGGCGAAGCCCAAGAAACGTTGCAACTCCTTAATGGAGCGAGGAAGCGGCCATTCTGTGACTGCCCTGACCTTCCCCTGATCCATAGCGACCCCCTGTGGCCCTATTACATACCCAAGAAATGAATCTGGTGCTGGTTAAACTCACACTTCTCGGCTTTGATGAACAACTGATGCTCCAATAGACGTGCCAAGACATGACGGACATGCTTCACATGTTCCTCTCGGGTGTGGGAGTAAACTAGGATGTCATCGATGTACACTATCACGTAGCGTCCGAGCATGTCCCGCAATACATCGTTAATTAGGCACTGGAAGACGGCTGGAGCGTTAGCAAGTCCAAAAGACATCACCCGGTACTCATAATGTCCGGATGTGGTGCTGAACCCTGTTTTCCACTCATCCCCCTTCCGGATCCTGATTAGATTATAGGCACTTCGCAAGTCTAGCCGGGTAAAGATTTTAGCAGTGCGGAGCTGCTCTAGAGCTGCCAGGACTAGGGGTAAGGGCGAACGCTGTTTGTGAGGGCACTGCCCCAGGAAGTGAGTCGTTTCACCGCAGTACAGGCATCGTTTTTCCCTGAACCGTCTTTTGCGTTCCTGCACGATCAGGCGGGTTTTACCCAATTCCATCGGTTCCTCGGAGCTTGAGTGAGCCGGTCCCCCTTCAGGACTGCAGGTGCATGGGCGACCTTTCAGAAGCCAATCCAGGCAAATGGCCAGAGTTATCAGAGCATCAAGATCTCCCTTGTCGTCACAGCACGCCAGCTCTGGGATGACATCACCATTTAGCCCACGCCTAAACGCGGTCTTGAGGGCTGGATCATTCCAATCGCTCTGGGCGGCTTTAGCCCGGAATTCCAGCGCAAAATCTGCCACGCTGCGTGCTCCTTGCCATATCAACAATAGCTCCTCCCCTGTCTCTCGATTGTCCGAGGAGTGGTCGAAAACCGTGCGGAACCAGGCTGTCATCTGCTCATACATACGGTTTGCGCCTCCTTCCTGATACCACTTCGCAGTCGCCCAAAGGAGTGCTCTTCCTGTCAGGAGCTCCATAAAATGAACACTCTTCTGCTGATCCGTCATATCAGGGTACGTGGCAAAGAAAAGCAAACACTGGAGAAGGAAACTCAAGACAGCGTGCGGGGTCTCCATCGTATTTTTCTGGTGACGGTGTAGGAGGTAAATGAGGCGAAGCGTGCGTGAGGGGCGGGGGCGTGGCGTGCATCATGATGGATTGCGCCGCGTGTGTGAGCCGCGCAACTTGCTCGTTAAGGGTATTGATCTGTGCAGCCTGTTCACTGATCATACGTCCATGTCCCTCGAGGGCAGCTGCCCAACGAGGATCTCCTGCTGCTTCCATATTATAGGCGAAGTATTCTGTCACGTACCTGGTGGGTCGCTGGGAAACAATCGCGGGAGAAGGACTAATGACGTGTGGGCGCGTTGTGCAATAATCGTGGTCGAGATGTCAGGCAGGAGTCAGGCGATCGGGTGAACAAACCAAACGGGAGAAGGCTGAGACGTAAACACAAGGCGGGAAATCGAGGTCGGTAAACACGGAATTCAGACACGGAAAGTAGTGCTTGGTAACGCTAGGAATCACTCACTAAGACGTATACTTCGTGTTTGAGGGCTGTGTGCATTTGGGATTTATACTGAATGACTGAAAACAGGTGGGCGCCCTTAGTACTCGGGAGACGAGGAGCACATGCGTGCCGGCAGTGCATTTTGCGAAATGGAGTCCGACGCGGGCTGTGACGTTACACCACCTGCACCACTATCAGCATGTACAATGGTATTGTAGGTAATGTAAGAAACCAAAGTAAAAAAAAACCCCAAAACAATTAAATAAATTAAACTAGAAAAATTAACTCGATCCATTTTCTGTACTTATCGTAAACAGGGTTGTGGAAGAGCCTGGAACCTATTACAGGAAACTCGGGTCCGAGGGTGGGGGACACCTTGGATGAGATACCAATCCATCACAGGCCACAATCACACACACCCATTCACACACTACAGACAATTTGGAAATGCCAATCAGCCTACAATGCATGTCTTTGGATTGGGGTAGGAAATCATAGTACTAGAAGGAAACCCCCAAAGCAAACTCCACACACAGGGCGGAGGCAGGAATTGAGCCCCCAACCCTAGAGGTGCGATGAAAACATGCTAACCACTTAGCCACTGTGTCTCCCTCAGAATTTCATTGCAAAGTAAATTTTGCATGCCACTGAAGATGACGTGTTAATTGTAAATATTAATATGCATATGCAAGTGGTTCAGAGTGGATTTGTCCTTTAAGGTCTTATTAAAATATACAGTGCCTGCTTTTAGTTTATATTTTTATTCGCCTGAACAAATAAACATTTTGATTGACGATTGCACTGAAGCATGAGTGGTGAATAATAAGGTTATTAGGCGTGTCCTTCATTTGTGGAAGGTGACAAGCTTTATGCCACACTCTAAATCTGGAGATTGCCTTAAAAATAACTTGCATCCCATTAGATGCAGTGTCTCATACAAGCCTGAGTGATGACGCTGACAGCAGGAATGCAGAATGCTGTTTCTATGCTGTTCAATACCACAGGCTGGTTGAGAGGAGGATGCATCATGTGATATTACTATATTGTCCAAATAAAGTGAAGATGAATTCATAGAGATCTTCTTCTCTGGTTCAGTTAATATAGCATATTTTAATGCAGTTAAATGTGTGTATCTCTTATAGACACAATTGTACACAATATTTTAAACAATTAATTGGTTTACATATGCTTTTCTATTAAGTTGCATGTCCCCAGCCTAGTAATCTACGGTGTGACTAAAATGTCTTCTGTATTTCCTAGAGTTGGGGCACTCGATCCCGGACTCAGACTAGAGTCCAATTATGAGCGAACTTGGACTTGTCATGTACTCAAACTTGACTCGGACATTTTGGACAAATTTTTCAGACAACAGTTGAGTCCACATCATGTGTAACATGAAAAGAAAGATAAAAAATAAATAACAGAATAAAATTAAGATAACATGCAGGGGCACAGCTTGTCAACAACTGCCTTGGGCTCCAGGCTATTAGTTGGCCCACGAGGGCTGAAAAACTTTACTCCACAGCAATGTAAAATGTGGCAACTGCAGTGACAATAGACGTGCAATGACACGACAGTCGGAAACCTCTTGAAAGGGCCCCATGTCATTCACATCAACTTTTCCACTGTAATATTCTCAGAAAACAACATCAATGAAGGAAAATGAAGAGGACGTTTCTGCCAGGAAATGAAACGTGAAAAAAAGAAAGCATGAGTGGATCAGATAATGACAATTGTTATTATGATTATGATGTTATTTAGATATGAAGGACATAGTGGCATTTGTAGGATCAATGCTTAAAGGGTGTTGATGTGCACTGGCCTCTTGGGTTTAGTTCCCTAAGAAAACAACTAAAAAAAAGCAGTTTTTAGATATAAATAGTTTATAGTTATATATAGTTTGTAATATGTTTATATCAATTTATTTTAAGCATTTTGCAATGTTTTATCTTTAATTCCCAGTTCATTATTTAATTATTCATCTTAAAGCATGTTATTTAGTAACGTCTATATCATAACAAAATGACGTGTGGTTACAAGAGTGAGGATTGTAAATCTGGACCTAATCCTATTAGGTTTGTCACCTAATGATGATGATGGTTTTTGGCATTTGTTTTGTTCAGGGGTCCTTGAAACAAAACCCCCACACACAGTACAGATTTGAGTTTATTTTAGATCAATGCCTTACTTGATATCCATCCATCCATCCATCCTCAACCGCTTATCCGTAATTGGGTCGCGGGGGTAGCAGCTCCAGCAAGGAACCCCAAACTTCCTTTTCTTGAGCAACATTAAACAGCTCTGACTGGGGGATCCCGAGGCGTTCCCAGGTCAGTGTGGAAATATAGTCTTTCCACCTAGTCCTGGGTCTTCCCCGAGGTCTCCTCCCAGTTGGATGTGCCTGGAATACCTCCCTAGGGAGGCGCCCAGGGGGCATCCTTACCAGGTGCCAGAACCACCTCAGCTGACTCCTTTCAACGCAAAGGAGCAGCGGCTCTACTCTGAGTTCCTCTCGGATAGCCGAGCTTCTCACCCTCTTATTTGATATATATAGCCAAAAATTATGTTGAGGCAAGGCCTGAGGGTGTTAAATATCCCCTGTAATTTAAAATTAAATTCTTGCACCATGTTGGTTCATAGACTGACCCTAGTGTAACATCTTTACTTTTCTCTGTGTTTCATCATCAATGGCTTTCTGGAGCAGTTAGAAGTCACAGTTGACTTTCTATTTTCTCTTTAATTCTGAGTCTGCAGTAGCAAGAAGAGTACTTTTGTTCTTTTGGTAATTGACCAAGACTTGAACTAATTGCCTCAGAAAAGATTTGTTCATGGTGTGCACTGTCATACTGGGATTTTATATTGTAAGCAGTTTCTTGTAACTCTGTTTCAGTTCCTCTCCAGACATATGACAAACACAGGATGTTTGCTTCACAAGGGCCACATAAAAACACATGCCTTCTGTATCATTAATCCAAATACAGCTCTAAAGTCTTAATTTTTAAGCTCTTCTCTTTCAGTTGGTCTGAAGGGTGCCACCTAATAACAGTAAATCTTACTGAATAATGAACAAATTAAAGGAGGAATGTTATAGACGAGCCAGTTTCATGAGTCATCAGAACAAATTTGAAGTATTTCTTTGCTGACACCACCCCAAGCCTAAAGGTAAGTTCTATACATAGATCAGGACTGAAACAATATAAATAGACACCAAATGTGTCTATAGCTGACATTGTTGACACATTGCTGGAACTTTTAAAATGTGCTTTTATTCATTGTCCTTAACTGACAAGGGCCTCAAACACATGTTAGGTAATGTGCCACATTATACTTATCAATATCAAAATATTCACCCTTTTGTACACATTTTGTAGTATTACAACTTGAAACTGAAATGGACTTAAATAGGACTATATTTCACAGATGTAAACAAAATAACCCATAATATTGAAGTGGGTTATATATAAATTTTACAAATTAATTTACAAATAAAAATGGTCAAATTTGTAATTGCATAAGCATTCAGCCCAGTTGCTGTGAAACCCCTAAATAAGGACTGTTTCTATTCATAGGCGAACTTGGTGGTCACCTAGGGTCCTACCAGCTTGGGGGTGCCCCAATGCTGTAGGGAGGAGTGAGGGCAAACCACAGCGGGCCGTATGTTGTCTCCGAACACATGCGGTCTCGCTTGGTCAAACCTCGCCATATGGACTCCAACACTTGTGGATGGAGCCACCAATTCCTAGGACTCAGCCCCTGCCTCAACAGGATGCCTGCCCCTGTATTCCCAGAATGTACATTGCACTCACTGACAAACATTCCTTCTGCCCAGAGAAGAATTAGTTGCGCCTGCCTGAACAGGGGGCGCGGACATAATCCTCCCTGATGGGCAATATATGAGACCACCGGTGTGTTGTCTGTAAACACATGGTGAACTCAACTGAGGAAGAAGGAATTTCAGTTCTAGAAATATGGCCCACATTTCTAGGCAATTTATATGCTGCTCCAGATGAGGGCTGCTCCAGAGACCGTGAGCTGGACAGCTGTCTAACACTCAAATTCTCCAGCCCGCGAGGGAGGTGTCTGTCATTACCATCTTTCCATACAATTACCACACCCCTAGAGTGTGACCCAAGGATAGAAACTGGGGACAATCAAATTCTCAGAGCACATAGAAATCTCCACATGACACTGATTACTCTGAGGTTTCATCCTTGGACGAAACCCCCAACTTCTCAGCCGCCACTGAATGGTCTCCTGTGCAATAGGCCCATAAGCTCCAATCGTCTCCCAAGATCCAGCTTTATCTTGCTCAGTGTTGATAGGATTGACCCAACGCATGTTGGGGATAGAAAAGCCCTCATCGTAGTAGAATCCTTAAAACCCCTTGAAATGTTGTCCACTGCACTGGGGAAAGGATACTTTTCTGAGGTTCAACCTGAGCCCCAAGCTCTTCATGTGAGCGAGAACAACATCTCGATGTTGAACCGCCAGTTCTCTGGGAACGGGGTACATGTTCTATGGCACCTTTGTCCAAGAGGGATCTTACTTCCTGCGCTAACGTCGGGCTCTGGTCTGCTGACTACTGTGATGAGCACACCTCTGAACCGGGGGGGTCGAGCTCTAAACTGGACCCGGTAACCCTTTTCTATGGTAGACAGAACCCATGGAGACACATTTGGCAGTGGTCTCCATGTGGTCAGATGGTCTTGTAATGACTTAAAATATTCCACATTCTATTGGAGGGAAAGCAACAGACAGCTCACTAACCAGAGAACACTGAAAACTTGGGACAGCCTTGGCTAGGGGAGGCCCTACAGTAGCACTGGGGACTAACTGCCCTAATAACCTCATGTCCCCTGAATGCCGCCATATGTCGAGCTCACTCAGCAGGTCTGCTTGGTAGGCCTGCAACACTATAATTGTCTGCAGTGACCCACAAGCAAGACTACTACCACATAGGCCTTGCCCACCAATGCCACGGTGGCTTTACACGGTGGCATGGATTGCAAAGCCGGCCCCCATAAAATGAAGAGAAGTAGCACGCAAGCACCTCCTCCACCATCAGCATAGCTAAATAGCCATGCCGTTCATTCCCCACACTGGCTGAATAATCCAAAATGCTGGGGTTATAAATACAGTTTATGCATGGTTTTCCCCCAGAAGCCTGATCTTTTGTCATGCACTTCTGGAAGAAAGGGGCGTTGCTGCAGTGTGCGGGATTTACTTTCACTAGTGAGAAAAAGGCTCATCCAGCCTTAGTAAACACTTCAAGCAGCTCTTTATATGCTGCTCTCAGTTTTTAGCACATCTTTCTGGCTCCTCGAAGTCAGAGAGGAATTATTACTATTTTGTGTGTGTGCGTGTGTGTGTGTTTCCCCCTTTTGAATTTCCATAGCGGAAGTAGAAGTCGCGACGAAAGCTCCAAAATCCAGCAGAGAGCCGGACCTGGGAGACAGAGCAAGAGATAGAGCAGCGCTTGTCTCTGGATCCATAAAAGATCCCACGGACCTGAGACGGCTAGTTGCTTCGGCACCACCGGCCCAGATTCGCGAGGCTCTGTACAGTACAGCCTCTCGAGGTTGCCATCGCATGCTACACTCCTAAAACTTCACCCAGAAAGTGTGCACCATTCCCCTTGATGAAACAGGAGCAAGTCATAACACACTTCCTGAATTATCTCACTCATATTTCTCTCTCGCTCATGACTTTTTTTTTTTTAAAGGGATAGAAAAGTTCTGAGATTTTGAGAAAAGATAGAGAGGAAATGAAGCGTCTTTTTGTTTATTTACACAAACAACTGACATACAGTCTTTCGCTGAAGATAATAAGACTGATGGCGGTTCACAGGTGTCAGTTATATCACGTGACGCGCTTAATTGCCACGTCACCTGATCATGGCAGGTGTATAGGCATTATTTTACACAAGCTTCAGATACTGAAGAATGCCCTCTACCATTCTGTGTTGTGCCTGTTGTTTCCATTATAATGATTGGATTTATTTTCAATAAAAATGATAAGTTCATTAGTTTTTAGTTTTTCAATTCAGATTCATTAAATTAATGAAATGAATTAAAAAGTATGTATTAACACAATTATACAAAAAAACTATTTTAAAATGGGTTTAACAAAATCATTTTCTGTTTTCGGCCAAGTGCGTCCTGAATTTTTAGTTTCGGCCGAGAATTTTCCTTTCGTGCATCATTTATTATTATTATTATTATTATTATTATTATTATTATTATTATTATTATTATTATTATTAGTAGTAGTAGTAGTAGTAGTAGTAGTATTAATAATAATAATAATAATAATAATAATAATAATAATAATAATAATAATAATAATAATAATAATAATATCAATAATTAGTTTGCATGCGATTATCTGGTATCCCTAGTGATAGTGGGTGCAGCTGTTATCAGGAGAGATCGAAATGTAAAGGGCTTTCCCATGGTGGAACCAATAGGAATCGCATCTAGTGCACCAAAATGGGCAGAAATGGCTCTGCCGTAAATCAATTAATTTGGAGCAAGACATGGTTACAGTGTCAAATGTTGAGGTTGCTAATCATTAGCACATATCGTCAGTGGTTTAGGTGAGGGAAAAAACAGTGCTTGAATATTTCAGTTAAAGACCATTTTAATTTAAAACACAGGTTTCAATTTATTTGTTGGACCAGATTATAAATGTTAGTTCAGTTCCACCCTGTGGGCCATATGTTTGCCACCACTGCTGTAGGATATTAATAAGGCTTTTTAGTACATTTTAGTACTAGACACAAGCAACTACAGGCATGTATAAAAAAACGGACTATTTTTTAAATAAAAAAAACACTATTGGTGCACATGTGCTCAAACAGAGATCAAAAACATGAGGAACACAGAGTAAAAAGGAAAACAAAAAATTAGGAAAGAATGATGGATTGCTTCGTTGACAGATTGAATGCATTGTCTTTGAGTTGAGAATGGGACTTACTATTCAGAGGTTCATAAATAGTCTTGAACAGGTGTGGTGTAAAACAAATGAGCTGAAGAATGGTTTGGTTGCAGGGCACAATTCGAGAAAAACTAAAGCAATCACAATCATCTATAAACTGAGAAATCCCTGCAAGACACCAATATCGCATGAAATACAGCTTGACAACAACAACTCCAAATGACATACTGTTTTACTGGTGATTTATAAAGCACCAGTGGAAGAACACAGCTGTGTTGTGAGATGTGTAAATAGAAACTGACACATCATGAAAAGATTCATTTTATACCTAGATATTTTAAAATACCTAAAGTTGCTTTTGCATATCTGATTTTTTAAAATGAATTTCAAAACATGTAAATGACCATCAATCATATGCTCTGTTTTTGATCATGGCTTCAAAGTGCATTGTTGAAGTGGCCATTTGTCTCCTCTCGGTCATCTCTCTCCTAATGATACAGGCTCCTTCATGATATACCCCCTTTGTGGCCTTGATAGCCTATGACAGCTTTAAAGTTTGCTGATGCACTGTTTCTGTATGCATGGCATGAAGGATTGCAGTGATCGATGGTACATTAGTATTCTGTTCACGTCTGTGTGCTGTGTGTTGGTGAGTTAGGGTTCAGAGATACAGTGGTGTGAAAAAGTGTTTGCCCCCTTCCTCATTTCCTGTTCCTTTGCATGTTTGTCACACTTAAGTGTTTCGGAACATCAAACCAATTTAAACAATAGTCAAGGACAACACAAGTAAACACAAAATGCAATTTGTAAATGAAGGTGTTTATTATTAAAGGTGAAAAAAAATCCAAACCATCATGGCCCTGTGTGAAAAAGAGATT
>JAFFST010048651.1:27004-44109 GCA_022414735.1 Noturus placidus
TATATATATATATATATAGACTTTGAAGTAAATTCATCAAATAAGTCATATATTTAAGAGAAACATTTTGATCAAAAGAGGAAAAAATGGAGTAACCAACTTATGATCCAGTGGTTATTACAAACAAGTAAGCCAAAGCTAACTTTGTGCTTTTTTTGTTTTTTATTTTTAATAGATTTGTAAAGATTTCAAACAAACCTCTCTCACATTGTCATTATGGGGTATTGTTTGTAGAATTTTGAGGAAAATAATGAATTTAATCAATTTTGGAATAAGACTAACATGTGGAAAAAGAGTAGCGCTGGGAATACTTTCCGGATGCACTGTAATAGCAATTTACACAACTGTTACATTTCAATGAATTCAGTTATTATTGTGTCTTGTGGACTATATGTAAACACCTATTCTGTGAAATAGCTTATTCAGGGCAGAACTAAAGAAAAAACTAATTGCAATTTTTATGATTCCTCTTATTATTTTTACCTTTTTTTTATGATTAACATTTTGCAGCTTCTGCAAGGTGCATGTAAATGTATGACCTCAATTGTACATGATATAGTTAACACAGAAGTTATTGACACTAGTGAGAATTAAAAAAAAATCTCTTGAATAGATATAACTGGCATAAATTTACAAATGGCCTGCTTTAATGTATATGGTGCTCAATGCCACAGACACGGCAAGAAAAAGATTTATTGGTTTAAATTGCTGACCTCTAGCTCATGGATCTTAGCGGCGGCATGAGAAGACAGTGGCCACTGGTGTGTGTGTGTGTGTGTGTGTGTGTGTGTGTGTGTGTGTGGAGGGGTCAAGGTCAGCTCATTTTAGCTAGGTCAAGTTCAGGCTGCCTCCGATACCTCCCTTATGCATTCAATTACATAGTCACCTCACACTAAATTACCATGACAACCCAATTTACCTTTTCACCCCATTTGAGTGTGATCTTTCCCAAGAAAAATAAAGAGAGCAAGTGAGAGAGACAGAGATGGACACATTCCTATGTGCAAGAAGTGCCCCACTGATTCAGGGCCAATAACATTTTGCAAACGCCCGACTACATTAATTATTAAGGAATTGGAAAATGACTTCTATCAGGACTTTAAGTCTAGGTGCTGTCCCATTAGCCAGCATCAGCTTTTGAGGAGGCAATGGTGGCATGTGCAGTAATGAGTGGACCCTTCACGCCTGCAGGCTGACCTAATGAAGTGAAGCTTACTAAGAGCCGCTCGGCACTAGCAGAGCAAAGAAAAAGAAACCAGGGGAAAGTAGAAAGCTGTACTGTAAAAAGGGAAATTAAGCCCCCCGTATGTGGAGCTTGTTCTCGCTGACCTTGTTACTGTACCTGCTTAAAGCTGCCCATTGTTCTGGTAGAAATGGATCATAATATATATAAAAAAAAAATTACTAATGTAACTAAGAGTGCATGAATTCTAGTTACTATAATCACTTGTGCATAATGCTAAATAATAGCTTTGATCGGTCACTTTTTCAGCTTAACACCATCTGGATGGAAGTGCTTTTCACAAAACCTTAAACATACTCACTTACTGAGAGATTAGATTTAAAATTAAAGGTGAAATAATCAATATTTTTCACTTCTTACTGGTGTAAATAATATGGAAAATCAAAATGATCAAAAATAAGAGGTCAAGCCATTGTCTCGGAACAAGTGTATTACATAGCTAACAAAAAAAAAAAAAAAAAGTCAGTTTGGAAACCTGTCTTCCGGTCCTGAATGCTTATTTGTATTTGGATTGGCCTCTTGTCAGTCATTTGTAGACACGCCCTTAACACCCCTTCACATCCTCATAAATCATTATGAGAAGTTACATGTTTATAGAGTTGTAAATTGGCTTTCATGTTGTTGAATGTCCGATTGCGCTTGAACGTGATGTCACGGCAATTCGCTTATGATAATTCTAGTTAATATGTTAACGCTATTTGGTGGCTTTGTGGACATGGGTAGAAATGGGGGTGGGCTCAATGAGTAAAAAAAAACGAAAAAAAAAAAATACATCCATCCATCCTCAACCGCTTACTCCTTTTCAGGGTCACGGGGTACACCCTGGACAGGGTTCCAGTCCATTGCAGGGCACAATCACATACACACTCACACACACATTCATAAACTACGGACACTTTAGACACGCCGATCAGCCTAACATGCATGTCTTTGGACTGGGGGAGGAAACCGGAGTACCCGGAGGAAACCCCCGACACACGAGGAGAACATGCAAACTCCACACACATTAAAATCTTATTCAACTCCAGCCATTTAACCATTACAGACATTTTTTCCCCCACAAATCTTACCTAATGTACCTTTAAGAGAAAATGTAGATAATGTGTCAAAATCTTACTCTTTATAAATGGAAGAATCCAGCTAAAAAATATATAGTCAAATAAAAGTAAAAAAAAAACATTCTTGAAGCATTACAAATGAACAATTTGATATTTTTAACTGATGAAATGAAATAGATCGCAGCATATGACATGCTGCCATGATCCTTGATTAGTTTATTCTACAATGATAAATGATAAATCTGCTTGAATGTTTTTAAGGGAAAGAAGAAATAATATTCAACCATTGGCTGGATGATATAAGAAGAGACTTTTGAGATTTGTAACGAGGGCTTTGAATGTTTAAATAAGAAATGTAAGGGATAAAAAAACAAATTAGTTGGAAATGTAATTAAGTAGATGTACACGTATTCAAATTCAACAACTTCAAGTATGAGTATGCCAAAATAATACTTACAAACTAAAAAGTAACTCTACTTACTCATGTATTTTCCTTTTTTCATTTACTTAAATGTTAAATTATAGGAACAAAGTAGAGATGATAAAGCAACTCAATGCAGAAAGGGACAGGTTGTACGTTGAAATGTAAACTGTGCTGAATTTAAAAAAAGAACAAGAACAGGAAAAAAATGGAGGACGCAGAGATATGGCAGAAATTAAATACATAAAGTGCTGTGCTAAGCATTTGGAAGTGTTTCAATAACGCCTTTAATTGATGAAAATTAAATGACCTTAAAATTTTAAGCGCAATGGTTTTAAAGCCACTTTGTTAGTCATGTGGGCTTTTGCATGATTCAGTGAACTCAGCTCCCCAAAGGACAACACTTCTATAGGTTACAGCCCCGATCGCCCTTCACTCTCTGCACAAGGTAACTTCTCTCGTGCCCAGCTGTGGTTCGGCTATTTTTGGACAGCACAGTGTCGGCTGAGTTACGAAACCTAGCCTTCTGCACAAAGATACAATCAATTCTGTCTTCCTGGTCTCTCTCTCTCTCTCTCTCTCTCTCTCTCTCCTCCCCTTTTGAGTTTGAAACGGAGCGCGCGAGAGCAACCCGTCCTCCAGCATTGATCAGAAATTCAATTCAAAAGCCTATAAATAAAAACAAATGAGTCTCCCGGTCCCCTCTCAGAAGGTGCCAGCTGTATGGAGATCAAATCTATAATCCTTCAGCTGCAGACAGGGACAGCTCCAATAATGGCTATAGTCAAATAATTCAAATGCAAAAAAAAAAATGTAAAAAAATTTTGAATGTTGGGTGAATTAAACAAATTTGATAATAATGGAATGATTGCTGTAGCTTGACATGGTGTTGCTCACAATTGTGCATACATGATTAGAAGGGCTGGAATAAGAGATGGGAAGAAGAGGAAAGGGGAGAGATGGAGTGGCCAAGTCTAAATTAAGATGTTACATGCAAAGTTTCCAATAGGACCTTGATATAACTTTTGACCTACTCATGGCACCATCACAGTGGTGAGGATTTGAAATTCTATTAGAATTACCGATGGAAAAAAAAGAAGTCAAGGAGTCATCAGGAAAGCAAATCTATAGCTCGACTCTATCAGCCAATTACTGTTGTTAAAGTAGAATTAGATGGGTATTGACAATGAGAAGAGGAGAGCGGATTAGGCTGACAGGGCCACTGCACTGAGGGGACAGAGACAGAATTAAAGGAGATGGATATTTAATAAAAGGATTGCAATGGAAGGCTACTTTAATTTACAGCAATGTGTAACTAAAACACTTCAAGTACTCAAGTATGAGGAACAGCAGAACAGGGCATGTTTAATCCATTATGAAGTGCAATACTTCGTATGAAATGTGTTTGAAAGCCATAATATTTCTAACATAAAAATCTTTACATTTTTTAAATCTTAGAACATTGTATGAATTATTTTACAGTTGCAATAAAAATTATTCAACCCCCATTGCAAATCAGGTTTATTGTTAAAATTTACAGACTTTTTGGCTTTGTGCCATCTTCAAATCCCACCAGAGATTTTCTATTGGGTTCAAGTCAGTTGACTGTGATGGGCCTGTAGAATCTTCCAGGACTTCTTCTGCAACCAAGCCTCAGTGGAATTTGAGATATGATTGGGATCATTGTCCTATTGGAAGGTCCAATGAGGTCCAGGCTTCAGCTTCCTCTCAGACTTCAACTTCCTCTCTTGCTGCAGGTTTTTTGCAGTCATTCGAGGATTTTTCACATCCTACCGTCTCAGAAATCTGGTTGAAGTCATTGATATCTTCCTTTTTCTTCCCCGTCCAGGTATTTCATACGTTTTCTACCCCTAGCCAGTTCTGGTATTTCATGTGTTCCAGCTCAAGCACACCTGGTGCAACTAATGAAGCCCTTGATTAGTTGCATCAGGTGTGCTTGAGACAACACCTGTTTTGCATATTTGTGCTGTTGTGAGGGATTCTATTCAGAGGGTTGAATCATTTTGAGACTGGAGATGTCATTATAAGTTGCATTTTCAGATGAATTTGGGGAAAACACTTGAAGTGGTTGATTTGTTCATTGCAAACAGCTGAAATGGGGGTTGAACAATTTTGATTGCAACTGTGACTGTTTCAATGTGGAATGCACAACAATACAAGCTTCTGAGCACAGCACAAGAAGACCGTGTATGTGTGTGTGTTGGTGTGTGTGTGTGCGTGTGTGTGTGTGTGTGTGTGTGTGTGTGTGTGTGTGTGTGTGAGAGAGAGAGAGAGAGAGAGAGAGAGAGAGAGAGAGAGAGTGAGAGACTCCACTGTCAGATCTTTATTTCTTATTGGAAAACTAGCTGAAGTTAATATTGACACAGCGAGGTATGAATCAATACATTGAGAATGAGCAATACATTTTAATTTCAAAGCTGTTCAAACTCCAGCAGCAAATCCATGCAGTTAAGCCACAAAGGGGGCCACGAGGGAGGGCAGAAGAGTGGGATTGGATGAGATAGAAATTTGCTCTAGATCAAATTCTGCATCAACCTTCTCCTCCGTGACATTTCCTGTCAGCTGATATAGACTGGCCGATGCAACTTTTCAATCCATGCTTTAAAACGGTAGTATGGGTGCATGGGCAGGCACTACAAGAGTCTTCAAGAGGGTCTACAAGACACCCAAAAGGCACAAGGACATTTAAACAAGCCTTTTTAATTCACAACTAACCTCAAACTGGGTAAAAAGTCAGAAAACATCACAATGCAAAGTTTTCATCATCGTAAAAGTGCCGTAACCCAATGCAATATATGTAATTTTATGTCGACAAAGTTGATGTTTACATTAGTTAGACTTCTTACGCATTAATTTACACACACACACACGCACACACACACACACACACACACACACACACACACACTCCGGAGCAGGAGAAGGATACAAAAGTTTTATTAGAATTTACAGGATTTTCCCAAATAAAAAATCTCTTGTGTAAACGTTTTTTACAAATAAATCAGTTTGTATCCAGTTCAATAAATGAGGCCCAATATATCAACATAGATGTTAATGTCATCTTAAATCAAAAACAAAGTGACTTTGAGTTTGCTGTACACAAACAACATATGGATGTATATTTATAGCACAGAACCACCAAAATCTTCTTTCTGATTGGTCAGGACGTTTTATAACAGCAGCTTGGATAATAGTTCTGGCTACAAAATAAATCACATGTTTGTATTAATGCACTCATTCGAATAAGTTTCAAAAGTAACCACGAATTCACAGGAACGTGTATGTTATTGTTATTGTTATAATTGTTATTACAATTGCAGTGAGCAAAAAAGCAGCTCAGAACACATACACAACACAAGTTAAACCTTGAGGCGGACGGGCTGAAACAGCAGTAGACCACGTCGGGTTCCGCTTCTGTCAGCCGAGAACAGGAAGCTGAGGCTCTAGTGGGGCACAGGCTCACCAAAATTAGACAGTTGAAGATGGAAAAACGTTGCCTGTTCTGATTAATATCGATTGCTACTGAGGCACACAGATGGTAGGGTCAGAATTTGTCACCAACAGAATGATCCATGGACACAACCTGCTTTGTGCCAACAGTCCAGGCTGGTGGAGGTGGTGGAATGGTGTGGGGAATGTTTTTTTTGGTGCACTTTGTGCCCCGTTAATACCAATCAATCATCGCTTGAATGTTACATCCTGTTTGAGTATTGTTGCTGATCATGTGCATCCCTTTACACCACAATTTCCCCATCTTCTAATGGTTACTTCCAGCATGATAATGCACCAGGTCACACAGCAAAAGTCTCAAAGTGGTTTCATGAACATGAAGACAAGTTCAGTGTTCTTCAGTGGTCGTCCCAGTCACCAGATCTGAATCCAATAGAACATCTTTGGGATGTGCTAGAATGGGAAATTCTCAAAATTGCACCTGAAAAAATCTGCAGGGATTGCATAATGCAATTCAAATCATGCCAACATGGACCTCAAGGGAATGTTTTAACATCTTGTGGAATCTGTGAAGAATTGAAGCCGTTTTGAGAGAAAATATACTCTACCAATGATATTACCATAGCTTTCCTAATAAAGTGTACGGTGAGCATATAATCTTTGATATGGTGAAGCTTTCAGTAAGGAGATTTATGCTCTCGCAATAAAGGGCAGCGTGGAAGAATCACGAAGGGCTAGCACTGGGCATTAAGCGAGCTCTGGGTGGTTTAGGACTTGGTTTATGATTGTGGCAACACCACACCTTGCACAATGAGGCTAAAACTCGGATTTATCCTCCGGAGTTTATTAGTAATCGGTACATTTTTGGGTCTGGTGTTGCTTTGGTCCTCTCTGTCTCCTAAACCGGGGGATGAAACCCCCTACGGCAAATCCTCATATTCTCTGCATAAATATGCCATTTGTAAGCTAAGCACGCTAAGCTAAGAGGCATCATCCAGGAACCAGTCAACCCGGAAGAGTGTTCTCCTACTACAGTGTATGGAAGAGAATAAAACGGCAGAGGATGAATAAAATGTTCTCTTCTGTAAAAAAAAAAAAAAAAAAAAAAAAAAAAAAGTAAGGAGATTTATGGACAGAGTCTCCAGTGTCAGTGACTTTGTGCGTTCCAGTTTCTTAGTAACAAGACAAAATGTGTAAGGATTTTTTTTTATAACTTCAAGAGCAAAAAAAAAAGAAAGCCTGGTGAATGAACTATTTATAGCTGCAGTAATGCAAGTGAAATAAAAGGTCCAGACATTTAACTGTAACTACAGTATAAACTGATAAAAAAAGTATGATTTGTAATTATTTAAATGATAAAAATCTAATCACTGATGTATTGCTGTAGTACATGAGGAATTAAACACACTTAGTATTATTGAGAAGATGGTTAAAGTTCAACTCAAACTTACACTACCCCATCGCTGAAAAACTTCCTATAACAATATAGCTCTTCATGTTTTATTCCTAACATATAAAATATAATTTTTATACCACATCATTACCCTGCATAATAATATATGTGTGTGTTTGTGATATAGAAAAGTTACTTCACTTTTTCTGTATTATCTGACAGAGGAATGGCAGGACCCTCAGGCTGTCATGTGCAGGTCATGGTAGCTGTATGTCTGGGTTCACTAGGTCACATGGAAGAACGGGACGCTTAATCACACCCGGCAGACTAGTCATTACTGCAGTCGGCCAGGGTGAATTACAGTATCACAGCCTGACAGACAAGAAGAACGAATGAGTGGCAGCTAGTGATGACAGGCGTTCGCTGAGGAAAAGGGGCCAACACACGCAATCATGCTGGAGGACATCTCAGAACAACAGAAGAAAAAAGAAATCGAGGGAGTGAATGGCTACATGATAGCTTTGGTACTGAATAGAGAAGATGTTCAGGATGGTTCTCTATGAATAAAACAACTACAATTGAAGGACACCACTACAATCGCAATAGATTTTACATGAAAACTCTTCTTTTTCTTGCCAGACAGGTGATTAATTGACCGTACAGTCAGACTGCTATTAAGATCTTAACTGTTATTAAGAAGTTTGCGTTATTTTTAGGCAAAACAAGAAGTGGTAATTAAAGTCTAGTCTTCGAGAGAGGAACATCTGTTTTCATCCTGCATAATTACCATCATTAATTAATGTTAATCAATCTAAAACAAATTATTTTTTAACGCCTAGAATAAATCACAATGGCTTCATCCTCTCTGCCGACCCAATCTGGCTAGGGCTGAGAGATCGATCAAGAGTAAATAAGACAGTGTGCAGCAATGAGGCTGTATTGTACTTCCTGTACTTCGCGCACACCCGAATCATTAGTCCAAACGTGGAAATAAAGGAAAGAGTCAGAATTGAATCAGAATAAGACATCATGAGGATAAACACTCACGAAAAGAATTTCGGATCGCACGATATTTTAATTGCTTGAGAATGCAGTGCGTCGTTATGCAGTGAGGCTGTGTGTAATGAGGCTATCAGTTCATAGCCTCAGGAAGGGATTTGTTAACATGCTGTCGAATATTTCCAAATGTTACCAAAAAATGCCCACACACACACACACACACACACACACACACACACATGTAAATTAGAGCTGTGCAGTCCCACACTCACATGCACAGACACCTATAAAATCAAACAGATCCAGAGAGGTTTATGAAAAGACAAAAAATGGGGCCTGAGGGAATCCACCCATACCTGGTGCTGCTATATTGCTGTCAAATCCACTGTTGGACGTGTTAATCAAAAACTCAAGGGGAAAGGTGCTATCTGGCTTGCACACTGCCATCTTTATCGATTCCCTTTACTCCAACTCGCAGTGATTCCACTTCTTTAATTATTAAATTGGCCCAAAATAGATTTTTCGATTTACACTTCAGCGACAGGGAAAACATTAGACCACAACAAAAAGGGATATAAAAGAAGCTGAAACAGATGAATAAACACTGAGGAATTTATAGTATGTGGCTGGGATTTTATTGAGTTCAGATCTTTTGTTCTTAGTTAGAGGTATAAGCGACAATTTTTAGATGGATTATTTAAATGTCACTTATAAAAAATAAAATAATAAACGGCTTTGTGTCCTATTGCATGTTTTGGATGAACATGCAAGGAAATTTCAGTTTATTAGAAATACATTAAGCAAAATCACTGTATGTAAATTGTAAACCATAAATCTGTAACCAACAAGCTTTTTGATATTGACGTCAGTGGCAATATTTTTGCTCATTGTCTCAGCTGAAAAAATCTTTTCTCATTTTATAAGGATTAAAGCAGACCAACCATTTAGGACATGAGAATTTGTGTCTCTACGAAGGGAGAAATACTCTGTAGAAATAAATATAGAATTAATTCAATTCGATTTGATTTATATAGATATACTATATAATATACTGTATACATTCATGCTTGCTACCACATCCCAAAGGTGCTCTATTGGATTCAGACCTGGTGACTGGGGAGGCCACTGAAGTTCACTGAAATCATTATCATGTTAATTGGCCAATTTAAGGCAACTTGTGCTTTGTGACATAGCACATTAGTGTGCTAAAAGTAAACATTATAAAATAGGTAAATTGTGGTCATAATGTGATGCACGTGGTCATCAACAATACTCAGCTAGGATAGGTTCAAGGCATTCAAACAATGCTGAAGTGGTACTAAAAGGCCCAACTTGAGCCAAGAAAACATTCCCCACATTATCACACCACCACTACCACCAGTCTGAACTGTTGACTGGGCAGGTTGGGTCCATAGATTCATTCTACTAACGGTAAATTCTGACTCTACTATCTGCATGTCGCAGGTGAAAGCGAGATTCGTCAGACCAGGCGAGGTTTTTCTGAGCTTCACCCACCCAGTTTAAGTGAGCTTTTGCTCAGTGTAGCCTCAGATTCCAATTCTTGGCTGACGGGAGTGGAACCCGATGTGGTCTACTACTGTTGTAGCTCATCTGCTTCAAGGTTCAATTTGTTGTGCATTCTGAGATGGATAAAAACAACAACAACAAAGAAACATTAACTGCATTATAAGTTTGTCTGGGCAGATCCATAATTGATCAAATGATGGCAAGAGTAATGCACATTATTTCTTTACCGACAATTTCTTCTGAAAATGACCTTTAAAGTTGGCAACACCTAAGTCAAGGTACTAAGAATTAAATGCAAAAAAAAACAAACCAAAAAATAAACCCACTATACCAATCCAACCTCCAAATGTTGACAAAATACTCAGCCAGCTCAACCTGAACAAAAATCCATTTAGCTCCAAAAGTATGGGCTCCTGTGCCTTACTTACTCTGGTGATTTGATATTTAAACTAAAGAACATTTTCGTGTCAAACAGTCTTCTAAACACACAACTTAGTGGAGTCATCAGGCCCCATGAAAGCAAATCTATCTGTAGTAATAGCTCCTATAAAACCAGAGAGAGCCATTGCAATAAGGGCAAGTAAATAGGCAACAAATCCTTGTTTAGGTTTGGCTGTGCAATGAAGCAGACCAAGAAGTAGAAATGGGATCGGGCACTGGATGGATTGCACTGAACCATGACTAAAAAAGGGCCAGAAAAAAGGCAAGAGTTCATAAGACAAGGTCTTTATTAAGAAGCAGCCTTCTCTCCTCCCTTGCCCTCCCTCTCTCTAGTAGAAAATGAATTGCTAGACAGGCTATGTATTGCCTAGATTAGGTTCAATTTGCAGAAATTACATCCACTTTCCAACTAAATAATTTAACCTTATCCAAAAAAAATCTTTGTTTAACATAGGTGTGAAACAATTATTGGCTCCCTATGAACTTATATGAGAAAAATATATTTGAAGATTATTCCCATTGATATTTTTGATTTTTTTAGTACACCTGGGGGACTAGGAAAAGGATATTGTTCAACCATGACTTCCTATTTCACAGGGGTATAAATATGAGGTAACACATAGGCCAAAGTCCCTTAGTCATTCATAATGGGTAAGACCAAGGAATATTGCTGTGATATTGCTGAAAAGGTTGTGGAGCTTCACAAAATGGGAAGTGTCTATAAGAAAATAGCACAAGCATTGAAAATACCCATTTCCACCATCAGGGCAATAATTAAGAAGTTCCAGTCAACTGGAAATGTTCTGAATCAACCTGGAATTGGATGAGTGTCGATATCGTCTCAATGCACTGTGAAGAGGACGGTTAAAGTGGCCAAAAAATCTCCAAGGATTACAGCTGGAGAATTGCAGAAGTTAGTTGTGTCTTGGGGTCAGAAAGTCTCCAAATCTACAATCCTAATGAAGTCACCTACATCACCACACATTGTTTGGAATGGTTTCAAGAAAACTTCAAATGGGATTGGGTTCTATGGTCAGATGAAACCAAATTCCAGTTTTTTGGCAATAAACACCAGAGGAGGTTTTGGCACACAGAGATGTAGCCATATGGAAAAGTACCTCGTGCCCACAGTTAAATATGGTGGTGGCTCTTTAATGTTTTGGGGATGTTTTTCTGCCAGAGAACCAGGACATTTTGTTAGGATAGATGGCATAATGGATTCTATCAAATATCAACAGATATTAAGTGAAAACCTGACTGCCTCTGCCAGAAAGCTTAAAATGGGCCGTGGTTGGATCTTCCAGCAGGACAGTTATCCAAAACATACATCAAAATCAACACAAAAATAATTTACTGACCACAAAATCAAGGTCCTGCCATGGCCATCCCAGTCCTCTGACCTGAAACCCATAGAAAACCTGTGGGGTGAACTGAAGACGAGAGTCCACCAGCGTGGACCTCGAAATGTGAACTATCTGGAGAGATTCTGTATGGAGGAAGAGTCTCAGATCCCTCGCCATGTATTCTCCAACATCATCAGGTATTATAAGAGAAGACTCAGAGCTGTTATCTTGTCCATGAACAACTGCTGACGAAGACACAACCGACATGGCACAGATATACAGTACATAGTCCCCTATGTGTGGAGACTTTTGGGACACCCTGTACATGCAATTTAAAAATACTGCTCAGAAACATTTAACCAAAGTCACATGACTCAAATGAAAACACCAGTCTTCATTCTTTAAAATGACTTATAGTGTTAAATAGATGGAAAACTTCCTTTTACTTAATTCTGACAAGACAGAAGTACTATTAGGACAACATGTAGCTAGAAGAAAGCTTTCTGATTATACAGCAGCTCTGAATGGCCTTTCCATTTCATCATGTAAAAGACCTTGGTGTGATGATCTTATCCACAGTGCATTGGATCCCAGTAAAAACGATCTCGCACTAAACGGGTACTAAACGGTCTCGCACCACAGTACTTAAGCGAACTTTTGGTCTTCTTTGATCTGCCGCGCCTAACTTAGGTCAAAAGGTGCAAGCTGTTTGTTGGTACCTTGAAGAGTGAAGGCTACAGCAGGGGGAAGAGCTTTCTCTTACAAAGCCCCACAGTTATGGAACAGCCTTCCAATTAGTGTTCGGGACTCAGACACAGTCTCAGTGTTTAAGTGTAGGCGGAAAACGTATTTGTTTACTCAAGCTTACCATGAATAGTCTTCCTTTTACACAAAGTACACAGTCTTATCCATTACGGATAGTAGGCATACATAACAATCTCTCCCTCTCTCCTTCTGTCGAGCCACATATGATTTTATGGAGATGCCAGTGATCCTGTTCTGCTCTCCGTACCTGCCTGATCCATTCTGATGCCTTAACTTTATTCAAGGACGCACCATAGGAACTAAATCTTGCAGACATTTTGGGCCTGCTGTTGATTATTTCCCTATAACAGCACAAAGGTGTTTTATTCCTAATATATTAGGGCCTTTCCAGTGTGGTGGAAGCATTGAAATACGCAATACTGTAGCTAGCAACAGCTAATATGGAATCTCTTATTTCTACATTGTTGACTAATTAGTAGCCTGTTATTGTATTCTTGCGATGATTCAATAGGCTACTCATTTTATGGTAAATATTATCTTTGTTATTGTCTCCCACATTCTTTTTGCCGATCCTTTAGCTCACTTCTAATCTCTGACTTAGGCTAATAAGGCTAATAAATGGTGTGCAAGGCAACACAGCAGGCTAATCTTGTCAAAACCCTGAAACAAATTCATACTTCAATTAACAGCTTTTAACCATACCCGTTAGCCTTTCTTATCCACCCTTCCATGTTATAATTGTCTATTTTTTGCACACATCCCTTTAAAATTTGGGTATGGATTTGTGGCACCTCCCTCCACTCCGCCAGGCTTTCGCTCACCTCTTGATGGCACATATCCACCCAGGCTCTGGACTTTAAGCCGCGGTAATTACATGCAGTGCGCTGTTGACAAGCTGGATCATTTCCCACAGCACGGAGACCAGCATGTTTTACACATGACCTCATGGCCTGCTCTGTGGCAAACTCTGTGATGGGTCCAGCATTTGGGGTGGTGTGATGGTTTAAATTAATGTTGTTGTTTTTTTTTTGGTGTGTCAACTGCCACTTTTGTGAACGTCTGCCATGGCTGGTTGTATTAAGTTATAGCTCATATCTTAAATAAGCATGTTGTACTCCTTCCCAATATTGACATTTTGGCACGTTAGTATTGAAAGTGAGCATTTTGTCCCTAATCCGCCATTTTAGCTACTAGATATGCCGCTGGACATAACAAAATGGAGATGACATTCTTGACATATCTGGTTATGACTCCATGGGCCCTGAGTAGGCTATCCATCCATCCATCCATCCATCCATCCATCTTCAACCGCTTACTCCTTTTCAGGGTCACGGGGGAACCTGGAGCCTATCCCAGGGAGCATCGGGCACAAGGCGGGGTACACCGTGGAGATTAGAAACTCAATGCAAATCTGTCCAGGAGATAAATGTTCAGGGTGCCAAGCCCACTGCAGTTACCCAAAATCTGACACCCCAAAACAAACCATATTTTTAAAATCGTATAATGCAGCTGTTTGTGATGTCAAGACTTTGTGATTCTGCTCTAGTAGATGTTTTAAAACCTTTTTACAGGACAATAAGAGATCATGTTACCATTGTCAGCTTGTTAGAGGTTGCCAGTAGCCTGCAGGTAGTTGTTTAATTTCAGGAAATATCTTACTCTACACGTGTACCTCTGCATCATCAATCTTGAGAGTCTTTTTTCTTCCAACACCATGGAGGCTATATAATTGAAATGATGGTCATTATTCCCCTTGATTTTTACCCAGCTTACCTTCTCCTTCCTTCATTGTTTCCCCTAATGGATAGAAAAGCGTGACTGTTCTGGTGGGAAAGAAAATCATATTTTTATTAGCTGGCCCTTATCTGGGGGGGGGGGGGGGGGGGTAATGAATTGAGAATTGTGTAAGGTGCTTTAATCTGCCGGCGGTTTATCATTATTTGTGGCGTGCTTGTATGGAGACAGTGGTAATCCATTAAGAAGGAGGATGATCCTGCGTGGGGCCTTGATGAAGTCGAGGCTATCTGTGCCTTGCATGGAAGGGCATTTAGTGCTGCCGGCCCCCGCTGCCAGTGCGTGAGATCCATCATTGGTGGGCTCTGGCTTATCTCTTCATCATTTTCAACACCTCCTCTGTGTTTCTGACCAGCCTGGCCAAAGACATGCATACTGTACAAGGGAGGTCATGTTGGGCGAGTGTGTTTGCGCTCTTGTCCATGTGGCATAGCAATTAAGAGCTGACTCTGCTTGTACTTTTTCACTATAATCCTGCATACCTGTAGTAGTTTATCACATAGCCACAGTTATTTGTGTCTTCTTGCTGGTTATTATTTATCAAAAACAAAGTCCTTTTCTTATTTGTTTTGCATTTTGTCTTTTCTCATTCGGGTTTTCAGACACAAATACTGCCTGGAGGGCTGCAGTGTTTCATTTCCCAAAGAAAGGCTTAGCCTGTGTTTGATTGAGGTCTCTTCCATTTCATCGAGTAGTGTTGTTTTTCTGGCCAGTGTGCTGCATCATGTATAAAGCAAAGGCTGAGATAGGAACTGGTTTGATTGAGAGAATGATAAAATATGAAATAATTTGTGTCGTCAGTGAGGTTGGTGGTCCATAGATGCTTTTCCTGCTGCTTCCGGTTGAATATGTCTAAAATCCCAATCTTTTCCGTTAATAAAAAATACACTGCTGGCTGTCCTATTTTGGGGAAGGAAGAAGAAGAAGAAGCAAAACCCGCTGTGTTTCCTGTCTTTGCTTATGAGTCTGTCCACCTGACGCTTGGCTCAATCTCTCACTGTGCCGCTCTGAGATCAGTCATTTCTTTTATCTCTATAGCGGAGATGTGGTGACATTATTGCCTAGGATAAATAAGCTGAATTTTTTTTTATTTTGGAACTTCACTCAAAGCCTCAATGTAATATGGTCTACACTTTCTTTACAAGTACACAGTCATATTAATATGTATGCTTTTTGAATATGTGAAAGTTTTTCTTCATACATCTTCAGTATCAAATTTATCCAGGACAAGGTCTCAGTAGATCTGGAGCCTATCCCAGGAACACTAAACTTATGTTGTTACTTTCTCCTTGTAATATGCTGGAGATGCTGGTTTCATAAATCATAGCTAATTTGTTATTAAAGGCTTTAAAGGTGTGTACCATCTTTAATAGTACACAATTACTCAAATTTGTTAGCATAGCTAATGGCATTATTAAATAGGCAACCTTTTTGTGTCTGTGTGAGCTTCACTAACTGACCTGCATTCCAGAGGTACTTTTGAATTGCTTTTTAATTCAATTAAATTTGATTTGTATAGTGCTTTTAATAATGGACATTGTCTCAAAGCAGCTTTACAGAAATATATAAACACAGGATACAGATTTTTAGTGTGTGAATTAATTCCTATTGAGCAAGCTGGTGGTGACGGTGTCGAGGAAAAACTCCTTAAGATGATATGAGGAAGAAACCTTGTGTGGAACCAGACTCAGAAGGGAACCCGTCCACATCTGGGTAACAACTGATAGTGTAAAAGTAAAAGAAAGTTAATTATGGTTTAAACATGAAGTCTGTTTGTTGAACTACTCCATTGTTCACCAAAGGAGACCTGAGTGCAAAACTGCATGTGGTAATTGCAGTCCCAAGGCCATAGTAGCAATAATTGTCCCAACAACCACAGGGAGAGTGTCCATGTGGATTGAGGTCCAAAACCATTTCCATGGTACTTCAAGTGGTACCATCCTCCGCAATCTCCAGGCTGCACTGCTTGGAGTCGTCCTCAGAGGCCTCCAGTTGATGAGAGCTCTATCCATAGATAGTTTCTATAGACAGATCTAGCTATATATCCGAGTAGAGGTTGTAACTTTTAAATCCCGGCCTCTAACCAGGAAAAAAAAACTAAGAAAAGGCTCCTCAATTTTGAATTCCTACTTGGGAACTCAAGAGACGCCATGCGTCCGAAATTATGAACTGTGACAGTACCTACTGCATTCGATTCAGTACCTACTGCTCGGCCATTGATACAGTACGTACTGATCAGTATAAGTGGTTGGTATGAATACAATCTGGATAAACTACATTGACATCGTCACTTAAAAAGAGCCGACATAGCTGCCTTCCACCATTTTTGATTCTGAGAGCTCTTGCACGCCAGTGTACTTCTATATGTGCCAGTGGGTTAACGCAGTGTCCATTGGTTCCAGAGCCACAGAAGAAGCAGTAGGACATCCGGGTATTTCTCACCTACTGTGTTATGAATATTGTAAATTCAGACATACTAATCCTTTGACATATTGCTTTTCGCCTACTGTATAGTAGGGTAGTAGAGATATTTGGAAACAGCTATGGTCTCTTCAACTCCGAGTTCAGCAAGTGATGTCAAATCAACATGGCAAGCACAAAAGACAAACATGGCAGCGTCTATGTACTCTCACCCCCCCCCCCCCCCCCC
>JAFFST010048651.1:44434-79845 GCA_022414735.1 Noturus placidus
CACAATACCACAGAAATACTGATGTCACACGCGCATCCTGTGGCGTATAATATGCCACAGGATGTGCGTGTGACGTCAGTATTTCTGTTTGTTTATTAGTTATTTTGGCAATTTGCAAATATTTCAGTAAGTAAATAAGTAAATGATGAACGTGACAGTGGTGACACTAAGCACAGGGTAGATGCAAATACATTGATGACGTAATCACGTCCGTGACCCCCCCCCCCCCCCCCCCCCCCCCGTGGTGACGTAATATATGGACGTCCCCACTGAAGTATATAGGATGCAGCAAAATGTCTATAACAGATGAATTTACCAGTCAATCTAAGCTAATCTTACAAAACTTCACACATGCTATCAAATATTGAGAACACTAACTAAGAATCTGGGTCAAATTAAATATAAACTAAACAGATATAAATACACATACTGTGAGAGCTCTCCTGTGAAAATGAATTCCTTATTCTTTTGTTTTGTCACTGATTACACGGACTGTACACATTGGGAATTTCTGTACATTCTTTTTGTTTTTTTTTTTTTGTTTTTTTACAAAATTCAGTTCAATTCAAGTCAATGAGCACATTCTCATGGAAGCCATAATCGGATTATTATGCATTATTATGTTTTCTTTGTTGTTGTTGTTGCAGGACTGACCACTTCAACATCTAGTGTCCAACACTTGAGAAGGGGAAACCCCTCTCTCATAATGTGGAGATAAGGTCCCTCTCTACAGCGGGGAATTATTACACTTATGATGGCAAAGATGCCAACATGCATGTAACACTTTCACAAAGCGCTAGATTTTCCTCACAATAAATTTCCGTTGTGAGAAAACAACTTTTTCCTATGTCGTGATCACGAGAAAGGGAAGGGGGGGAGGGGTTAATAATGCACGGTCGCTTAGGGCTTCCGTACAACCTGGAAAGCTTGACCTGTTCAAGATGGCGACGCCGATGACGTTTCTGAGGCGTTTACCTCTTCAGGTCAATGGGATCAAAACCATCCACTTTAGAGCGTTCGCATGCGCTATTTTGAATTGGGTTTGAATTCAACTATGCCAACTGTGTAAGATAAAATATTGAGAATTAAAAAAAGAAATTCTAACCCTTCACTTGTTGGACATTTGACGGTACATCGGGGCTGTGGTCTGGGACACTGTTGTAGTTACAACACCCCTCCCTCCCACTCTCCTCTGTTTTGGACTCTTCCGCGTTGTCATGGATACGAACAAAACTACACAGACATGGCTAGGCTGGTGAAGTTTTACGGTCAGATGGAGCGCATTAAAGAGCAATATTTGATCAGAAACAGGTAAACTCAGAGACGCAGAACACTTTTAAGTGTTAAGTGTATGAGATTTATTCAGTATAACTAAGCTATAGTAAATCTGCTGTGTAATAATAACCGAATGCAAGGTCGTAACCATGGTATGGAGATGGGGGGGTCAACGAACTCGGTGGGAGGATATGAAAGTGATTGTAGTGCTAATGGTCAAAACCCGGAAGTGTCGTTAGTCTAGTCTACTTCGTGGGTGTGTAAATATCAACAGTTAATTGATGTTGTTAAGAAGAAACCAAGCCATGGTATGATGCCTTCTATACTAAGATAAGGTCACCTAATATTCAGGTATCTAGTTACTTATAGTCTGAATAGAAGCTCGTATGTTCTGCTGCACTTTTCTACACTTGTCTGCTGTCTCCATTTCTTACAGACTGAGCTGATAAAATATATCACCAAACTTGTGTTGAGTCTGGGAGCAACCAAGTGTACAACTGGAGAGGAGGGGACACACCTATTTTCCTTAACAAACGGAAATATATTAAAAAGGAATAGACATAAATAAACAGAATAGATGAAGAAAAGACAGATCTGTTGGCAGAGTTCATTAAATAGGGACATATAGAAAATATTTTGTACTGTATATTGAGGGACAGATTGTTATTTCCTCCACATTGGGGGGACACGAAAACCAAACACACACACACACACACACACAAAGAATTTGTGGTTCTGCCCATGGTTACCTGGATATGTTGTTGAACTGATTAAGCTTTTTTAATTTATTTATATTATACAGAAATGCAGAAGAGAACAGACAGCGAGAAAATGCTGCAGCGGTGAAGATTCAGAGTTTGTTTCGAGGCTGTCAGGTGCGAGCCTTCCTCAGGTCAGTGTGTACAAGATAAGTTCATTATTTTACTTTAAAAGATATTAATCCATTGATAAGATAAAAGCAGGCATCTTTTCTATCTTAACATTGTATATGTTTAAGCAATATTTTGGTATAAAGTCTTCTATGGTGTGCTTCCATCTCTAAAAAAAAAACAGGGGGGTTGGTGTCCACTGTGAGGGACAGGTGTGTCCTGCATGCCTTGTCGTTTTTAACACATCTACATATAAATACCATCCATCCATCCATCTTCAACCGCTTACTCCTTTTCAGGGTCACGGGGGAACCTGGAGCCTATCCCAGGGAGCATCCCAGGAAATAAAAAACTAAAGTTCTAAACTCTCTTCTCATAATCATCTTTTGATCTCAAACCCAAATGTCTTTAGTCTACAGCAGGAAAAAAAGGCCTTGCTGTTCCAAAAGTTTCGGAGGAGAATATGTTTCCTAAACTGAAAAAGGGGCAATTGAAAAATGTGTGGTGATAAAATTTAAAATAGTTTTTTCTCCACGTGCTGTTGGTCCATTACAGTGTTTTCATGAGCGTAAAGTGCTGTGGACAATTGCCACCCCCGAGCTACGTCTTCTGTGGCCTCTCCATGCTAAATCATTGTCTATTTTAGTCTTTAGGCACAGAAATTAGCAATACAACTTGGTGCTCCAGCGATGTAACCTCCATATATTTCTGTGCAGTCAGCAGACAAACTTCCAGACAGTAGGTTCATTTAGATTACTTTAGTTAATTGATCAGTGTGTTAAGTGGTTAATTAGGCACAATCTGAGCACCTTAAGTGCAGTTCTTGGGTTACCACCTTCCCTATATACGCATTGATTTTCTGGGGTTATAAATGGTCTTCTTAAAACTGATGGCCACGTTGAGTTCAGTATTGCCATAGACATGCATTTGGAGGGGATCATTTTGATGAATGAATGCAAATGTACAGTTGTCTGAGAAGCGCCAACCATTTAGAGCTCTTAGGAGGAAGCTTTCTAAATGTTCCTGTCACTGTTAATATCTAGCACAGATGATTAATTTGGATATATTTTTGCAGCCATCTTCACCGGAATGCGACCGTAATACAGAAAACATGGCGGGCTTTCAGCGCACGCCAGTACTTTAGGCAAAGGGTAAAGGTAAGCTGTACCATTGTGTAATATTGATTATGTTATGATTACCCTCATTAACATTCAGCGGTTACAGGCATGCCATGACTTACACCTCAAGTAGGTTTGTAATTTGACAGTATGTATCGATTAGCTATGAAATGCCTTATCTAAAAGAGGCTGCTGATGGGGTGCACTTATTCCTCTTCTGACAATCATTATGTAGATATTGTTTCATGTCGGTTCTTTAATAGCCAACTTCAGAGTTATTGGCACTCTTCAAGAGTACTGGCAAAAATTGTACTCAGGGCAACTATTCAAATATTACCTCCAAACAATTGGATAAACTATTTGCTCTTCCTCTTTTCAACAGTATAGTATTTTTAGTATTAATAGTATTGTTAAAATAATAGTATTAATAGTATTGTTAAAATAATAGTATTAATACTATTGTTGGGTACATGTGTTAAAATTAAACAATCTTAGAAATACATGAAATAAATGTAAAACACATTGTCACCCATTAAAATGTATTATTCTCCATAACCATTAAATAAATGGTTCTTCAGAAATAATTGTTCCCTTTAACCAGATATAAGGCGTTAGGGTTTGTGCACACTTGTAAAATCACTTTGCCATCAATCATCACAGAAAGCCAAAGAGCAATCAACACAAAAGAGACAGATGACTGTTGACAAGTCAGGTAATGGATATAAAAATATGCACAGGGTTAAAAAATTAATTACAAAAAAAATGTAATTAAGTCTGGAACCGTTGAAAATTTGCGATGATCACAGATTCAGAATAATTGATTCCTATGGTTGCTGAGATCAGCTCCTGATTTATACCAGGCCTCATTGGAACTGCAATTAAAATACATTATATGGCCAAAAATTTGTGGACACCAAACCATCACACCCATATGTGCTTTTTGAATGTCCCATTCCAGATGTAGTCCCCCTTTGTTGTTATAATAATCTCCACTCATCTGTGAAGGCTTTCCACTAGATTTCGTAGCATGCTGGTTCCTACACCTGCCAGCTCCTACCCTCCAGCCAGCTCTCTCCATCATACAACAGCTACCAAGTGTTGAGGGTGAAGGCTAACATGTGCTCACTCAAAGACAAAGACACTCAGAAGAAACTGCTATCTTCCCTCTTCTGGATACATGAGCCCACAAACACCCAGGATTGGCTAGTGTCACTGTGATTGACAGGGAAGAGAGACTAATTACTTCCCTCCCACCCAGAGTCCAGGGCCAATTTTGCTCCCTTGGCTCCTGGCCATGGATGTATGTGGCATTGTTGGGTATCGAACTTGTGATCTTCTAGTGATAGGATGAATGAATTTCTGCTATGCCACTTAGCAGCCCTGATAATGGCTGATGAGTTGAAACAACTGTTTTTTGCACACAAATGCACTAAAATATTGTGTTAAAATAAGCAACAATTCAGCATCCCCTTATATTTGAGCTCTAATGATCACATTCTGTGTGTTATTTATTTAACATTGTTCTCATTGTCATGCAGAGTGCTAATAGTCCTGAATATATTTAGATTGCTTATTATTCTATTATTTATTTTCTGAAAAGGTAATGAAAAATGTAACTCTGGAGTAAACTGAGTGAGAATTCTATTAGTAGAAGTATCTGGAAGTTCTCTCAGGTTATCCTTAAGTAGTGTTCACAGTTAATAAATCATATCCTTTCCTGTAGTGAATATTCTCTGCTATAGTTATGCAGTTTATTCCCTGTGGGGTGCCATTGATTATCAAACTCAGCATAGAGTGTTTTGCAATATATCTCCATTAGGTTCCAGTCTGACTAGCATAGATTTTCCTCAGCCATGACTACATTATGTATTAAGAACAGCCGTGTCCCTTCAATATGGGGTCTGACTTACCATTACTTCCTATCTATCTCAGCTAGGTCTTTGTTGCCTACTATGTACATATAAAGCAGATTCCTGTTGTGAATGTTGGGAACAGGTCAGAAAGCCGTGGTCCAGTGCCTGTAATGTGACCCTGTCGCTCTCTCTCCTCACAGACAGCATATTTTCTCATGAAGATGAATTTCTACAATAAGATGGCTGTCAAGGTAAATACATCTTCACTTTGTCTCAAGTTTATAATCTGCTGAAATCTACAAGCAGATCTTCTTGCCATTTGATAAGCATAAGTCCAAGTACAACTTATGATGAAGCCCTCATTATATTGCAGCTTAACAGTGATAGTTTCTCACTAGAATGTAACTTTCTACTGCATGAATTATTCCATTTACTTTTTTTATGAATTTTTATTACTTGAATTAGTTCAACTAGTAAAAATATACAATAAATTGAGAGAAAGAATGCAGGGGGGAGGGGGGTTGTTGGTTAATTGTTGCTGTAAAACAGTGTTCAAACGTGGAAAGTATCATATAATCAAAAATTACACAAAATGTATGAAATTCCAATTACTGCATCGACTATACGTTGCAGAGGTTTTTTTTTTCGCACCTAGAACGCACGTAAAAGTTAAATCTTCTAGAAAGGATTTACAGTTGTAAAGTGTATGGATATGGATATGAGATGTACTCAATCAAAATACATACGGAAATTAGATCCAAGCATGCTTTAGGTGACTTATATTTTTAATTCTTTCTCTTAAAACATAAAATGTAATTATGAAAATAAAGTGCAGATGTAACATGTCTGAAATTACAACAGTTTTTACTTTGAATGTGAAAAAAAAATTCTAGTGTCTTTTTTCTTTCTTTCTTTTTTCTATGTATGTTTCAGTTCATGAATGTACATACCACAGTTCCATTATCACATGTTGTTGCCATTTTACCATTTAACAGAAAACTCTATATGTACAAACTTGTTTAAATGACAAAAAAATAAGAAATGTTAACTTATCTCAGATGGTGTTTATTTTTTTTTTTCCTTTAAACAGTTTTGCCTTAATATTGAAAAATAAAATGTTGAGAGCCCTCCGAGGATGACCTTCACCCTTTCATGGAACTGCAAACAGCATTTCCTGGTCATTTGACCTGGGTTTTTTTTCCCAGTTACATAGGAATATAGTAGTTTTGTATTATTGCCTAACAAAAAATTGGAGATACATTAATAGTTGCTATATGGCAACATCATGCACTTAAGAGTTAATGTAATTTTACTGATAATTCTTTCTTTTTTTTTTAGAAAATATTTCAGCAGATTTTATTTTTACGATTCAAACAATTTAGGCTTTATTCGTACATCATCGTGTGGCTGTCCACATGGGGCAAACTCCAACCAGTAATATGCACCTACATTCTTCTGTACCATCATTGCGTCTTTAGCTACTCAGAAAAGTCTAAAGACAGTAAAGTGTCTGTTCCCACCCCATCCCATTTTTAGTTTTAGACTTTTATCAGTTCCGCATGTTGTATTCCAAGACATATAAAGTAGAGACTTTATATTTGATGCATTGGCACTTTTATAGGGCTATCAATATCCAATGAAATTGTAGCTTTACAATCCCATGTAGCATTTTTTTCCCCCTGAAGTGAAACTTTACAACACTTAAAAAAACTTCAGTTTATTGATGAATGGCAGGTTCCCACTGAGGAATGATATTACTGTGATGTTTGTAGGGCACTGGAAATCAGGAATGAGTGGAGATTTATATATTCATTGGTGTGTTGAATGTAGGCCCTGAGCCTGTCTATTCCTGTTACATTAGTCTAATTTGAGCAATGGAGCTTGACCTCTTCCCAGAGGTCCCAGTGTGCGAGGCCAAAGGTCCTGGAGTCACTTAGACACAAACAGAAGCCACTCAACAAGGCAGATGTGTTTTATAGCTCTTGTAAAAGAAGAAACTTATGTCTAGGGATAAATTGAGTGTAACGAATATTACAGGAGAAATGTGAGAATGGAAGAATAACTTGCAAAGCCAGGGTGTGTATGTAGAATACATCAAATTGATCATGTACGGATCTTTTTAATCAAGGTTGCTTCATCACTTTATTGTGTTTTTGTTTAGTGTTAAGGAGACCAGGATAAAGTGGTTATTGAGAAATGAAGGAAGGATTTTATCTCCAAATTACGTAGCTATCCCTATGTCTTGTCAATGCCAGAATCGGCGTCAAACAACAGTTCCCAGAACACGACGCAGCCTACAAACATGGCTGCCGAGAACTCTCTGGCTGTGTCCGAATATCATTACTACCCTACTAAGCTGCAGGCGAAAAGCAGTACATCAAAAGTGAAGTATGTCCGAATTCATAGTATTCATAAAACAGTAGGTGAGAAATACCTACTGCTTCCACTGAGATTCTGCAGTATGGAACCACTGGACACTGTGGATACTGCGATATCCCATAAGGCAACGGGACGGACGCGGTAGAGCTGTGAGAATCCGCGCCGCATAGTACGTTCAGATTGTATCCATGCATACGACAGTACATACTGTAAAAACGGCTGAGCAGTAGGTACTGAATCGAATGCAGAAGGTACTGTCACGGTATGTGATTTCGGACACAGCCTTTCACTTTCACGTTCACTTGATTACTGATCACAAAAACCTGGACTTAATCACACAACCACACTACTTAAGGGCTCTCAGTTCACATATTAACTTCGAAGTATACACTCAGGTGTTCCCATACCGGTCCATACCAAGCCTTTATATTTTGCTATGTAGCTATTCTGGTTTTGATCCCTGTTCTGGTTTTCTGGTCCTGATTGTTGCCTTGCATCGTATATGCTGTTTGTTTTCACCTTTACATTTGTTTCCTCTTCTTGATTTTTGCCCTATGCCTTGGATTTGTTTGCAAGAGTTAATAAACCTTGAGCGTGCCTGCACCTGCCTCCGTATCTGCCTCGGTGACACCCCAGTGCTAATGTTGCAGTCCACAGACACACATTAATCAGTCAGTTTATCAGGAAGTAGTCAGTTTCCCGTTTTCCGTAACGCTTATCCTACATAGGGTCAAGGGGAAGTGACGGAAGAGCCTATCCCAGAGAACTCAGGGGAACAAGGCGGAGGAGAGCCTGGATGGGTGCCAACCCATTGCACCCAACACACACAATCACACACTACGGACAATTTCTAAATGTCAATCAGCCTACAACGCATGTCTGTAGACTGGGGGAGGAAACCGGAGTACAGAAGTAAACCTCAGAAGAAGAACATGCAAACTTCACACACACAGAGGGCGAATGGGAGATTCAAACTCCTAACCCCGGAGGTGTTTTGGTTGTAGCTGTTTAGCAGTCGATTTTATTGGTTATTGGAGTGTTGTAATTGTAAGACACAGTTTTATCAATTACTATTTATTAATAGCTGTGCTCTTTTTTCCAATCCAGCTTTACTTGCTTATACTCATTCTTTACCAAAAGCCAATGCGTTAGCTTGATAATAGAAACCAGTGTTTACAAGGGTGCACACATTTGTATTAGATCTAATTGGGCAATACACATCATCGATTTTACTCGTCTAAAAGGTCAGCGAGAACTTGGATTTGCCGCACGCAATTACTTTATTTAGAATTATCTATTGACCGCTGATCAATGCCAATTTTCATTTTGTTTTGTTTTTGCCTTATTATTTTTTTTTTTCTGCTGCTGTTGTTTTAATCTCCTAATTATCGTGAAGGACATGTGTCCACTCCGGGGCAGGACTGCAGCACTAAAGTTAGAGTAATGCACATTTAGTTGTGTAACTATCTGTAACTGCAATGTCTAAACCTTCTACATTTTTTGGCATTTCTTTCAGAGTAAAGTCAATAATATGATTTATATTAATGAGCACATTCACTTAAAATTCAAACAGACAGTGATGCATTGTGGTTAATTAAAAACATTGGCATTGCACAAGTACGGAAACCCAGTATGAAAAGAATTAAAGCGATAATGACAAAATCTTGACATTTCTAAATGAAACATTTCCTCGACAGATACAAAAGAGATGGAGAGGCCACTACATAAGGAAGTACGTTCACAATTACTATGAACGGAAGCGGTATTTGGAAGGCTTGGCAAAGAAGAATGAACAAGTCAGGTGGGAGAAAACACTCCAAAAATAAGGCACATTATTTACCTTGTATTATGTTGTATTTTATTGCACTACAAACACACACTTTTTGTTTACACTTTATTGCAACATGCATTCTGTATTTGTACACAGTAGTATTACTAAGATTTAAATCCATTAATTTCTACAACGATAAATTACTCCAATAAACTGTAAAATGTACAGATTAGTAGCATGCCAGACATTGTTTGCCCATGGGTTATTTAGAAACGAGTGTTACGAAATAAATAAAAAAAAATTAGCCCTTCATTTCAGCCAGCTTCTGCAATAATAACATATGCATGCTTTGGGGCTAAAAATGATACCATCTTTTACTTTTGAGGAAAAACTTGGAGTCACACATTAATGTGGCCAATATATTTTGTGGGAAAATATCTTAAGGGTTTTGCTAAAATTAAATGTAAATTTGTTAAGTGCTCCTTGGATCAGTAACTCCAGCTCCCACCAACGACACCAGCCACCAGAGGCTCAACTCACTTAAGTGATGCTTCTTGCTTTTAATGGGGTTTCTCACCTATGAGTCACTTTCTCTAATGTGTATGAAACACTGAGGATGTTTTTTTTTTTTTTTTTTTTAATTGCAGGTGTTTTACAGTATCCCATTGTATTTGCTGAAAAAGTAATCGCTATAAGTTATCCTTTATTCCGACTTCCATTGCGCTCCTAAATAAACAAACTGCTCGGTTTAAGATGGCTTGAATAACGGCCGGCATTCTGATACATCATTCCCTTTTTGTGTGGCTAAGTGCAATTCACATCGATAATGGTTTTACTACACTCTGGTATTGGACCCTGGTATTACTGTTTTGATGTATAGGGGTGGATAAAGGGATATGTGCAATGTAAAGTATATACATGTTTGTATTATGTATGGAAATGTTGTCTATATATGTTATTGGTGTTCACCGCAGCCAAATGCAGCATTGTTGCCCAAGACAAATTTCCCTCACGGGACAATAAAGTTTAACTAACTAACTAACTAACTAAAAGTTTATACCACATGAACCGATATATTGAAAATTGTTTATGACCGTGTGTGTGTGTGTGTGAAAGGAAGAGGAAAATGGTCAGATTCGTTCGATCTGTCAGTAACAATAGTCATATAATATTTACTTATATAATCACTCTTTGCACCTGTTTTTACTATTACATTTACTATTTACTTCCCAGTTCATGGAAAACATCATTTCTTCAGTTTTGTTCCTCTCCCATCTTAAATAGAATTTGTTGTTTGTCTTGCACTACTCACACTATAAAATACAGTGGGGGAAATAAGTATTGGATGCGTCAACATTTTTATCAGTAAATGTATTTACAGTCCTTCCATATATTACACATAACTTTATTTATGGACTTTAATGTTGTGGATTCTTTATATGTGTGGATTTCTTGTGTTATGTGAATAACATCATTGGAAATATATTTATTTTGATGCGTCCAATACTTGTATCCCCCCCACTGTATGTAGATATGTCTATATCTAATCACTCACTAAATTATTGCACTGATTTTGTGAATCTGCTCCACTTTGGGCTTGGAATAACCTGATGCGTCACCCTTTAAAGGTCTCATGTAGCTCTAGTGACCAAATAAATTATTCAGAATTTTTCTTATGGTTCCCATTGAACACAAAGCAATTGACTCAAGCTGCCAGTACCCTCTACGTCCCTCCTCCCTCTCTCTCTCTCTCTCTCTCGCACGGTCTCTCTCTCTCTGCCAACAATGCAATATCTCAACCATCAAAAAAAAAAAAAAAAGATTAGAAAAAGATCTCATTAGGTGAGACTTGATAACAGGATCCACTATGTCCCAGTGTCCGTCTTCATCCCACCGTCCCCTCCTGTATATCTTAATGAAGTCAAGGCCCAAGTTCACTGCAGCAATTCCACAGCAAGAGTTTGTGCAATATAACACTTCATCATTTGTCAAGAAGACACTTAAAGTTCTGCTGCTTAATAAGGGCTTCCTCTGGGCTTGAGTAATTAGAAGTGAGCGGCTTGCATATTTACTAAATGCGGAGTGTCATTGCCACCGTGGCCTGTTTCCCGCATGAATTATTTCTCTATCTGTAATAAACAGCTGGGTAATTATTACAGCCATAATCAGATAAATGTCTCTCCACGATGTTGTACCAAGGCAAGTCTTTAACTCTTCAGCAGTGTAGGGAGGGAGAATTGATGGACTGCTGGGCCACTTTTGTGACTCTTGCATACCTTTTCAAGGACATGTGAAAAGCTGGCTTCGTTTACTTAATGTATTGCAAACATTTTCAGAGTGTTTAAGGCAAGTACCTTATCATAGTAACAATGAACTAATTAACGACTGGAATGCAAAAATATTGAAACAGTTTAAGGTCAAACAGTAAATTTTTTATAATCTATATAATAACGTACTCAGAAAATCTAAAAAAAAAAAAAAAAAACTAATGGACAGTCTGTACTTGCGTATCACATGGTTAACGAGATTGAAAAGTGAAAGGCTTATGGGAGCTATGTATAGAAATGTCGGTGAAAACCCTAAAAACTGCTTGGTGTAACTTGAAGACTCGACAGACCTTACTACAAATTCGTTCAGAGTTTGTATGGTGTGCGCATGTGTTGTGGTGTAAGGACACACAAAGGTCATCTGTGTGAGCTGCTCCCGTGTCTCCCCACTGGTCCATCAGCACTAATGAGCTTTATGTGTTTCCCCATCGCCTTCCTCAGACACAGATTGAGATCCCCTCCACGGTTACAAATCTGTTTGGCTTTTGTCCACTACAGTGCAATTAATAATAAGTGTGAGATATAGGTCAGCAAGGTCACACAGACTATAGTACCAAACACACACACACACACACACACACACACACACCAAAAAAATAAATAAATAAATCAGAACTGGATTGAAACTGCATCCAGCAAATACAGAAATTTCAGATCACCACGCCACAATATATTATGCTCCCTATATCATGACAATAATCAATGATTATGTACAGTACTTTACCCAGTATTGTCTGTATTGCTAATTCTGAAAGGAAGCTGCTGTATTAAGGATGAAGGTAGGATATAGCAAATGAGATCAAGCTAACTGGTAGATTTCACTCACCATTAATACAGAAGTCCATTTCCTGCAGACTAAGATGTCACTATTCTACATATTTCATTTTGTAATTTAATCTTCTGCTGGGAGAGAAGGGAGGGGGGAGGGGGGTTCTGTAAAAGTGGTGATTTTTAAGTGTCAATATACTCAGTTCTATAATCATATGGAAAGTGGAATGATAATTGAAAAGTGAGAGCTCGGTGGAGGAGTTTTACTGAAAGACTGCTCTGACTTTCTGTGCAGATTACATTAGAACAGGGAGCAGGTTTTGTTGTGTACTGTATCGTATGTTTATCTATTCTGCCATGCTACCAAACAGCTGTGTGTATTTCTAATATAACACAAATACAGATTACTGTTGTGCATGTTTATATGTACAATAATTACATTTTGCAAACATGATATTAAAAAAGTAGAAGAATAAATAATTCATGAAGGACTATTATAGAGTTTCTTCATGTGTTGTTGAAATTGTTTCATTCTGATTGTTTTTTTTTTTTTTTTTTTTTTTTTTTTTTAAGGAGAGAACTCGAGGAGCTAGCAGAGCACCAGAAAAAAGTGAGAGAGCACAGTGCCATGGAGAGAGAGGAGCAGGAGAAATATATGCAAGCTCAACGACTACACTTCCTTCTCAGCACCAAACAGGTCAGCACCGCACACACATATGTACACACTGAAATCTGTTAAGGTTCTAATCATTAATGTTTACAGTAAATGACTACCAGGACTCTTGAGAGCAGCTGCAAAGTAAGAAAGACACAAGTTGTGTTTTAGTGAATAAGTTATTGAGCCAGAATATGGCATCACGTTAGAAGGTTTTGGACTGAGATCAACTGCTGGTGTATCAGACAGTAAAGCTGCAGGGCAACACACATCTCAGCGACTCCAATAAGGAAAGAGGAATGTTTCATTAGTAATTTCATCAAAACTCAGCCAGTCAGGGTAGGACAAACCCACAAACCCACTTTTAATACTTTTAAATGGCGAACCCAAGACACCATTTAATGTGTTAGATTTCAGATGCTCAGAACATGAGAAACAAAACTTGTGTTTAAGTGCATGTTAAAATGTGCTGTTCATTCTACTCCAGCTGTAGAGTTGTAGAAATTTTCTCTTCCATGTTTTGGTGCTGTTTTCCTCCCCCCAACCCCCCATTTCTAAACGATGGATCTCGTTGTTGGAAAAGCTCAGTACAAAATATTTTCTATTTGTCCCTATTTAATGAACCCTGCCAAAGGATCTGTCTTGTCTTCATCTATTCTATTTATTTATGTCTATTCCTTTTTAATATATTTCCGTTAGTTAAGGAAAATAGGTGTGTGCTCCCCATACTCTGCGCAAGTTTGTTGATATATTTTATCAGCTCAGTCTGTAAGAAATGGAGACAGCAGACAAGTGTAGAAAAGTGCAGCAGAACATACGAGCTTTTTTCAGACTATAAGTAACTAGATACATAAATAGTAGGTGACCCTAGTTTAGTATAGAAGGCATCATACCATGGCTTGGTTTGTTCTTAAGAACGTCAATTAACGTTTGATATTTTCTCACCCATAAATTAGGCTAGGCTAACGTCAGTTCCATTTTTTGACCATTAACATTATTCACTTGCATATCCTCCCGCAGAATTCGTTGGACCCCCCCTTGGTGTGACAGCTTTTTAGCCGATTCCTGTTCACATAATTTATCACAGCAAAATTGTTTCAGGCGCATGTTTTAATTTTTCAAGACTTGGCAAAGAAAACGTGTATAAACAAGAGCATGTAAACTGCCGATGAAAAGGTTTGTTAATAAAGATCAACTCATTTTGGCTCAGTCTGTAACATTTAGTGCAGTTTAATGCATTTTAAGCAGGAAAACAATGAAATGAACATAGAATTGTGCTTTGTAGATGCGATAATATTAGCTGTAAAATAGAGGCACCAAGATGTACAGAAACCATGAGGGATGCACTGGTCCATTTTAACAAGATCCACAGGCCAGTTAATTCAGTGTTAGGTAGATTTACACCTTCTGTGGCATCTATGGTCATCTTCTCACCAGGGTTACAGCTACTGCCATGGTCACTAGGGCAAGAAGATGCCATTGGCAGCACTCTGCAGTCAGAGCGCAGAAATTAAGTAATAAAACGTATCAGCTAATGGCAAATGGAGAACAGATGTGGGGACGCAGCATGATAAGGAATTGAAAGGGGGAAAGGGGAGGGGCGGCCATCAAGTGGCCACTCTGAGAATAGCCATCACTGGCTATAGTGTTTGTACAGATACTGCTTTAAATCAGTGATCACCAACCCTGTTCCTGGAAATCTACATTCCTATACCTTTATCCAACACATCTGCCACAGACAATCAGTGTACTTCATTAGCCTCATCAGCTCCGAGTCATTAGGGCTGGAACGGAATTCTGTACAATGATAGATTTCTAGGAACAGGGTGTTGTAAACATTTCACATAAGCACATTACACATGCGCATTATTCGGCACAGCGCATAAAACGTTATTGAAAAGGACATGAACCTCGAGCTCAACCCACTATAAAGTAAGAACGGCATTACTATCTTTAGGAGAAGCACTCTGTCTCTCGCTTCCCCTCTCATGCACTTTCTCTTAGTCACTTGCACGCTGCGTGTGTGTGCTAGGCAACTTCTGTTCCCACAGTCTGACCTTGTCTGAAGGAAATGAATGGGTCTCCAACGGTTCATCGTTAACCAGAGAAAATTCTGCTGGACAAAAGTGGCTGTGCTGACATAGATGTAGTTGCTCAGTATGAGGGTCAACATCATTGCTCTTTTCCTGGAAGACTGTGGCAAGTTGGGAGTTTATACTGTATCCCCCCCACCACCACCACACCACCACCGACCCCACCCCCAACAGTTGCAGTAACATCAGAAATAAAAAAAATTTAAAAAGCGTCAAATGTGGTTCATTAGCAGGTGATAATATTAGCATGTATAGTGGCACAATTAATGCATACATGCATAATGTGTGAAGGATGCATGCGATAACAAGTACACATTCCAGCCCCGTCACCTACATCAAGGTTGAAACTTCCTGGAGAAAGCTAACGTTCATGCTAGCTGGAGGACTTGACAGGCGCTGAGGTGATGGATATATGTCTTCTCACGTGAGGTGACAAGTATAATTGTTTCGCTGAGGTTGAGTGATTAAAAGCAGGTTCATTGTCAGTAAGACCGTGTGCATTTTCAGAGCAGGTTTTGCATGGATACTTTCACTAAAGAGGTGATCAGATTGCAAGACGAGAATAGGTGGAAAGTGAGAACAAAAGCACACAAATGAGGATTCTCAAGGCCATTGGAACAGTTTGAATGTCTTTGTAATATGTCAGTGACGTATATTAGCCATATTATTTTTAAAAAAGCTATGTGTGTGTGTTTTTTGCAGCGCCCAGGTGTGTTCAACTCTCCATTCCGCCCGGAGCCTGATGAGATGGAGCTGAGGTTAAGGACGGTAAAACCTTTACGGACAAGATCTGCTCCAAAAGAAACAGCGACCAACCAGCAGCCATCTGGCTTCTTGTCTAGCATAGAGAGACTACCACCAATACATAAGACACCACAGGTAGAGTCCCCGCATGTCTTAACATGCCTATAGAAGGCTTCCTAACATAACTTAATGTGCTAAGAATTATAGCTGGTTAAGATATAAAGCTTCACAGTCAAAATAATGATTAATAGGTGACATGCCAACATAATCCAAAACAAATATTAATGAACTAGTAACACGTACATTGCTTTGAAATAAATCTTCTGTTTTTGTGTATCTCATAAGAAATGGTTTTAGATCTTCAAATGAAATACAACCTAAAACAAAGGAACCCTTAGTAAACACACAATGCAGTTCATTGATTAAATGTATTAATTTCCTCAAAATTCTACAAACAATACCCCATAATGACAAGGACTGATCATCCTTGAGATGTTTCTACAACTTGATTGGAGTCCACTTGTGGTAAATGCAGTTGATTGGACATGATTCAGAAAGGCACACGCATGTCTATATAAGGTCCCACAGCTAACAATGCATGTCAGAGCACAAACCAAGCCATGAAGTCCAAGGGATTATCTGTAGACCTCTGAGACAGGATTGTATCGAGGCACAGATCTGGGGAAGGGTACAGAAACATTTCTGCAGCATTAAAGGTCCCAATGAGCACAGTGGCCTCCGTCATCCGTAAATGGAAAAAGTTGGAACCAGCAGGACTCTTCCTAGAGCTGGCCGCCCGGCCGAACTGAGCGATTGGGGGAGAAGGGCCAAAAACCCTATGGTCACTCTGACAGAGCTCCAGCATGTCTCTGTGGAGAGAGGAGAACCTTCCAGAAGAACGACCATCTCTGCAGCACTCCACGAATCAGGCCTTCCTGGAGTTTGCCAAACTGCACCTGAAGGACTCTCAGACCATGGGAATCAAAATTCTCTGGTCTGATGAAACAAACATTGAACTGTTTGGCCTGGTGGAAACAAGGCACCACTCATCACCTGACCAATACCATCTCTACAGTGAAGCGTGGTGGTGGAAGCATCATGCTGTGGGGATGTTTTTCAGCAGCATGAACTGGGAGACTAGTCAGGATGGAGGGAAAGATGAATTCCGCAATGTACAGAGACATACTTGATGAAAACCTGCCCCAGAGCTCTCTGGACCTCAGACTGGTGTGAACATTCATCTTCCAACAGGACAATGACCCTAAGTACACAGCCAAGATAACGAAGAAGTGGCTACAGGACAACTCTGTGAATGTCTTTGAGTGGGCCAGCCAGAGCCCAGACTTGAACTCAATCTGGAGAGATCTAAAAATGGCTGTGCACCGACGCTCCCCATCCAACCTGATGGAGCTTGAGAAATCCTGCAAAGAAGAATGGGAGAAACTGCTCAGAAATAGGTGTGCCAAGCTTGTAGCATCATACTCAAAAAGACTTGAGGCTGTAATTGGTGCCAAAGGTGCTTCAACAAAGTATTGAGCAAAGTCTGTGAATACTTATGTACATGTACTTTTTGTGGTTTTAAACAAACTTCTTTCACGTTGTCGTTATGGGGTATTGTTTGTAGAATTTTAAGGAAAATAATGAATTTAATACATTTTGGAATAAGACTGTAACATAACAAAATGTGGAAAAAGTGAAGCGCGTTGGATTGCTGTATTGGATCATTGTCTTGATGCATTATCCAATTGCTTTTGAGTTTCAACTTACGGGCCGAAGACCAGACATTCTCCTTTAGGATTTTCTGGTAGAGAGCAGAATTAATGTTTCCTTCAATTATTGAAAGTTACACATCAAATTATTTATGAGTTATTGGAAAAAAAAATGCTCATGCTAGATATCTATTTAGATTTTTTGAGTGACTGAAAAGTCAGTTATTGCTTCGTACAAAAAGTCTATTTACATACATGGAGTGAAATACATGTACAACTTCCAACATTCAGTATACAGTGTGTGCACAACATAAAACATTAGTGTAAAAGAGCAGAAATAAGGCATGAGTCATTTCTTTTAATTAGAGGCCAAGTTGCTCATCGTGGGCTGTGGATTTAGCAGATCCCACTTATTGGAAATTCATACAGACAGACAGACAAAGAGAAAGGGTGAATTATTTGTCTAGATTGTACCACTACAAAAACCCTCTCTCTTACTCATTGTAACTTTCTCCGCTGTGATAAGCATCAGGGAGTGATGGATTGATTATGTGTGCCATTTGGGCAAGCCAGGGGATTGGTCAGTGCCGGGTGCTGATCTGGTCTCGATAGCATCAAGGGCATTTGTGCCTGTATGAATTAGCAGTGACGATGTCTGAAGGTCACATTAAGAAACAAAGAGCAACAAAAACCGAGGTAGCAGTGAGAAGCTTTCTGTCCATGGGCAATGCAAGATTGCTGACCAACATGATACTGCGAACGTATTTTGGCACACTTGGCATTTCATGTGTAGCTGTGAGTTCTAATTCACTGCCCCTAGACAGTGTTTTACAGAAACGCAGAGACTTCATTCACAATGTAATATCATATACAGTATATATGCTATACTATATTTATGCTTTACTGGTAAAATTAATTGTGAAATTGTTTTTTTATACACGGTCTTTCACAGTGATGTTTGTTGGTAAATGACACCTTGTAGATGTACTCATGTTCGACGAACGTGAATCGACACAACGTGAATGCACATTGTGATGATGTCACATGACGTGTCTCAGCCAAAATCTGTGGAAAATCGACAAGCTCCTCGAATATCGCGAGTTAGAAAAATGAGGGAAAACAGTATGTCTCCCTTGTTTTTGATTAAGCACTGAATGCTATGAGTATTTTTAACTTTTTAATTGTTTTTAAATGTTCTACAATTTCTTTTAAGTAGATAATCAATTTATTGCTTATATAGTGTTATGTGTCCGTTTAATGGCATACCCTTTTTTATATAAGAGGTTGAAGCAGGTACCGCGATATAACACAAGATGGCTTTGGTGTATGTGGTACCATAGGGTAAAATATTCATACCTTTTTACCCCTAATCCCATTCATGGTCACCATGCCTTTAGCATCACTAGAACTGAGCTTTAATACCACAACAGTAGCAGAGCCTAGAGGCCAGTTGGCTGCAAGAGGGAATCATCAATAACAAGTAGGGTGAGCAATAAAACATTTACGTTATCCCTCCCCATTCATGTCAGGGGCCTTTCAGGGCAGCTGCAGAGGTTCAGCGGCAGCGCCAGCGGCCCCTGGAGCCGAGCCTGCGCGTGGCCACATCCATCACGGCCCTGGAGGGGGCCAGAGAGGAGCTGCGGCAGCACGAATGGAGGACTCGCCTCATCGACCAGCCGTGAGTCCCACACACATGTATGCAACAGAAGAGCATTTAGTCCAAGAGTGCTTTAAGTGTGAAATCTAAGATATAAATATAAATCAGGATTTGACAAAGCAAGTAATTTAGTCATGGCCAAACACAGGCTGCCTTTTAAAGATTCCACAAATTCAGTGATCACACATCAGTGCTGGTGTTTCAGTATATCTGTTTGCTCAAATAACATACATCATACTGACAGCAGGCAACATGTCACACTGCATTTCATATTCAGACGTCATAAATTAGGATAACTAAATGCCAGCTGGTGGCTTTCCAATAGCTCAAAAGTTGTTGTGCTTTATTTAAAAGAACACCAACTCTGGCTTAAAGGGCAGTAGAGTTTCTAGCTTTATCCTTCCAAACTTCTGAACAGATGGTAAAAACTCAGAAGGGGCCACATTTAAACACGTTAGTGAGAAAATAACTGCACTCTTGAATAAAACACTGCCTTCTCAGCTATTAATGTCCCATCACACGTATTCCATCCTTGCCGTAACATTATTAGAGTGCCTCTCAAGAATATAATAATTACAGTGGATTATCATAATAACATTTTAAAACAATATTCCTTTAACCATTTGGTTTGAAAGCCCTTCCATTTATTTAAATTACAAGCTTAGTGTTCAGTGTTTATTAATCAGGATGGCTCCAACTTTTAAACAGTAAATTATCTAACCCCATTAACGCAGACCACTCCAGCCAGGCTGTTATACGAGAGGTAGTTACTGTGCAAATTGTATTATACATGTGGCAGCTCTGGGCCATGCTGAGGTGTGACCTGAAACCCGGCTCATTCTTTTCTCAGGAATTCCCACTGAAAAAATCAGAAAGCTTCCTAAGTCTCTTTTTCTTCTATTGCACCATCTTAATTTCAATTTAAAGACGTCTAAACTTCTCATTCAGGATATACTGGGGTGTATTGTGAGAAATTAAAGAAACTTTGAAATTGTACTGGACATTAAAGCTGGCTGTAGGGCTTGCTGTAATTCAAATCACAGGTTTATATGGACGTATTCATTCGAATATGTTTTAGTTTCTATAGTAACAGCGCATTCAAATGGTGGATGCTCCACATAATCAAAGAATGATTATAAATAAATTTAAAAATTGTTTTTTTTTTAATGTTTTTAATTTTGGATTTTTTTAAAGCATATACTTTAATTACTGATATGGTGTTTTTGGAAAAGTAGGTATTTATTGAACATTTGTGGAAGAAGCCTCGAGTGTCAGCACTTTGTTAGTTTTCCACCTTGGGAAAGTCTTCCAGATAGCCGACCTTGAGCTTTCCCGGGTTTTTTTTTTTTTTTTTTTTTTTTCAGGCTGGTGAGGTCACAACTGTTTATAGCTACTACAATGTAAGTGATAAGAGAAACAAACTTGTGTATTTAGTATAAACAGATAAAAGTTAACAAATTCCTGTACTGTGTACAAATAGAAGTATGATTATCATGCTTCAGTCTGCAGAGCCTTAATTGTCATATGAAAAGTGAGAAAGAAAACTTACACACACCTTCTATCTCTCTCTCTCTCTCTCTCTCTCTCTCTCTCTCTCTCTTTCTCTCTCTCTCACTATTTTCCTCTGTTTGGTGGCTGCCTGGTGTGTTGTCAATGCACACTACCTCACACTGCCAAGAGATCCCCTGTGAGGAAGCCAAACTCCCCTTAATGGCTTTGAATGAATAAAAACTAGCCTATTAAAATGCAATTCGGAGGCAATGAAAGCAGTAAGTGAAACAGCCGGCTAGCAGCAGAAGCATTGTGTATTCGAGGACATTGGGGCCACATTAATTTTTACTCTGTGCTGTCTGTCCCATGTGCACATTAGCATGAGTTGCACTGTAATCTGTCTTGCAGGAGCGGCTGGTGTCTCTAGTGGGGAAGGATGTATGTATGAGGCCATTATTTAAAGTGTTGTGTTTGATGCAAACTTTTTTACTGCCCCATCAAAATACCAGTTATTTTTCGCTCCTTTATTAGGCTATTAGGCCATAATTATTTATTAGGGTATTATACATAGGTTCTCTGCTTGTGGTGTATAGAGAGAATAAATAACAATCACGCTGATTATTATTATTTTTTTATTAGTTCAGTTTTTGCCATTGTCAGATCTAACAGTATTTTACTTTTAGTTTCCCACACCAGTCATATCGTACCCAAGTCTACCCCCATGCATGATTACCCACAGGAGAAGAGGCAATTATAAAGTATCCATATGCCAGGAATGATTTATAGACAGTTTACCTTTTACAAAGTGCTTTGATAAGAGGCGTGTTAGTTTTTTTGTTGTTTTTTTTTTTCCTGTTCAGTGACAGTTCCATGTTTGCATATAGCTTTTGTATGATCTAACAGGTATGATCTCCAGCATAGTTTCCACATATCTTTATTTAATTGCATTGAAATTAACCATTTAATACCTGCATTTGTTGTCAGATCATCATTAAAAACTTATGAATATGATAAGTGTGGAGAATAAAAGAACGTTTTTGTGCGGCAAAAGCTAGCAGGAAGTGCCGGATTGTTGGTTGTTTGTTTGTTTTGTGATGAGCCAAGCCAATGCCCAGAGGACTTTTAGCCGTGCTCATGCAGACACCTCTTGTACTCCGCCGGATAAATCTTCCTCCAGGCAACGTGTCTTGGGTGCAATTTACAAAATCAACCTCGCTGTAATTAACATCTGGCATTTTTCCTAAGTAACAGCCATTTGCATTGAACAAGTGCCCAACAAACACACGGGCGACTCTAACAACCCACAAGAAATCAAGCGATTAAGAAGCCATTCCGATTTGGGCCGGAATCCATTTCGGTTCCAAGGGAGGAATGAGCCGACGTGGTGATGTATAAGGGTTGAAACATTAGCCAGGAGTGGATGTACTAAATAAAACTAGAGGCTATTACTGCAATTTAGGACTCTAATGAAATTTCTGTTGCTGATTGTGGCGACTCTAGCAATGTGGATTTTTCATCTTTTACTGCCATTTACACGAACATTTTACTTTGAAATTTTTTTTTTTTTTTTTACATCTGAACACTACTTAAGTTCCTTAAGTTAAGAGCTTATTTGTGGGGGGGGGGGGACCTCAAACTATTACAGAAACTACATTAACTTCAGTCCCCCCCCCCCACCATGTGAATAGGTTTCTGCCCTTCTCGAAGGCCCACCCAAACAACGAATATGAGGCTCGTCTACGCACACATTCTCCATATCAGCAGACAGCGTATGGAACCAAGTACTTCAGAGAGGAGGACAGGACCCATCTCCAAGGGAAAAAGGTACACGTATAGCACAGATACACAGAATATGCACTCTAGAACAATATATAGATGGTCCATGACGTGATTGAGCAGGGATAAGGAAAAGGCACAAAGACACCACATCTTCAATTCATGTCACAAATTTGTCAAATCTGACAGCAATTTAATAAATACCCAAAAGTAAATGAGAGGAAAAAGCTCTCTCCTCTCACCACCTCGAAGTCCTTACATTAGGTAATTGAGTGTGTCTTTGCTGAAGGCTGTTCATGGATGAAAGTTCTTTATTGGCTCTTACCAGCAGGCACTGCCCTCTGCATCCAGTGAAATTGCCTGGAAATACCTCCTCCTACAACCAAATAAATATGAATGCCTACTTCTGACTCAGGCATGTGCAGCCTGTAATGCAGTGCCTCAGATTTGAACATGTACCTGCACTGTTTGATAACTCTGGGAACAAAAGAGACTGTGATCTCCACGTGCCATATTTTCTATGAATCCCTGTTTGAAGGTGACTGAACCTTTCCCATGTCTAGGTTCATCATGGCATAACATGCTAAAAAGTGCAGCCAATCATGACACAACACAGTGACTCTGTCCATTCTTTTGAAGCCAGCTTCATATTCCAGAGGTGTAAAGCCTTTCCTGCTGCCGTTTGACAGTAATAAAGGCTCAGCGTAACAAGAGTGTGTGATTAGCATAATTGACGCAGCTGAGGATGTCACATTGAGGATTATCACTAATCCATAGGTAGAAGGGAGGTCCCCCTCACCATCAGGGGTTATGCCCCACCCAGAGAGGTCTCATCTTACTTACAAAGCACACACACACACACTTATTTCCCTGAATTAATTACAGTGCTTCATCTGGGTTTTCATTGTTGTTCAAGGTGTTTAGGTTTTTAGGTTAAATCTCCTACTTATACTTGCACAGCAGCAAGTCAAATGAATCCAGTTAGTATAGATGTTTGCATAGTGTTTACAACTTTTCATATGCCTGTATCACTTTACAACACAGTTCTCTAATTAATGCTTATGTACTTATTAACTCAACAGTAAGTAATGAAGTGTTACCATAATATTTCTCCAAGAATTATTCATCTCTACTATAAACTACTATGTTGACCAAAGTGTAATGATTTAGTTACGTGTATTAAATTACAATGCTGACAAAAATATAATGACTCATCCAGTTTGGTGCCACTGTGTCAGAAACATCAATATACTGATACATTAAATAACTGTGATAATCTATTGATTCATGCCGCCTTAATTGATGATTAAGTACTTACTATAGTACTAGTAAGTAGTCAGGTATTTCCATATCAGTTCTCTATTCAGTTATGTAATAAACAGCAACTAAATTTATTGGGCTACTCATCGCTACTATGCGGACATCTATAATGGCGACTTATCCAGTTTTGTGTACTAGTTAATAGTGATTTACTTGCAAAGTTGAGGACATTTCACTTTTTTTCATTTACTTGTAATAACAAATAATAATAGGTAACATTAATGTATCAAATATCAATGAACACTTCTGTAATGAGAGTTTACTACACTGATACATGTTTGATTGAAATTGGATAACGAGTACCTTTTTTATGTTGTCAGCATAGTAATTTCAAATTAGTTACTAAATCATTACACTTTAGACAAAATACTTTTATTATGTTTTAGTAATTGCTAATTATTGAAGAACTACTATGGCAACACTTAATTAGTTACTGCTAACATAGGAAGTACTTAAGCATTCATTAAGGAACCATATTAACAGTTAACTAAAAATAGATAAGAAATGGTCCAGGACTTAATAAAATAATACTCTAGTTCACATTTCTACAAAGGTTACCCATGCCATCAATTGGGTTCCCCAAGAAATGGCTACTTTTGCTTTGCTGGGAAGAAAAATAAATTAATGTAGAAATCTAGGAGTATTGAAGACATTTACATTTATTCATTTAGCAGACGCTTTTATCCAAAGCGACTTACAAATGAGAGCACACTCACACACCAATGGTAGCAGAGCTGCCATGCAAGGTGCTAGCTTGCCATCGGGGGCAACTTAAGGTTCAGTGTCTTGCCCAAGGACACTTCGGCATGGGATCACCCGGGCCGGGATTCGCACCACCAACCGTAAGATTAGTGGATTAGTGGACGACCCGCTCTACCAACTGAGCCACAGCCGCCCATTTTTGAAAGGGATGATGAAAAAAGGATGTAGTGAGTGTGTGCTGTTTGGATTCATACATACTTTGTGAGATATAAGAAGGCCACATGAGGTCATGGCAGCCTTCAGTATAAATATCAAATTACATTTTCAAAAAGAACTTCTGTTGCTTAGCTAAAGCTTCCTTTGTACAATTGGGACGATGAGAGAGATTAGATGAAGTTTATACAGTAAAACAGTATGAACAGAATTACTATCGCTCAGATTTTCATGTCCTTGTTAATTTAGGAGAAAAGGAAAAAACGAAAAGGTTGTTTTCACTTTCACATGCATTCACACCCTTCAAATCGCATTACTGCTATAACGCGTAGGTTCCCACATCATGTTGTACTCTTGCCTTTATCAGACCTCACAGAGCTATTTGATATGCAAAAGTATTTCTACCTCTTTAACTCTCACAGGAAAAGCTTTGTCCCTTGATAGCAATCCTAAACGTAAATTGATTCTAAAGAGGAAATTAAATGGCACTTATTACACTGTCTAACTAGTAACCCAGTGTCATTTGTCTGTGGCTTGATAAATGTGCCATATTTGCCTGTGGTTGCCGCTTAGCGGTGAGATATGCACCACACACAAACCTGTCTTAATAATGAATTTCCACATCGCCTCATTCCTTTCTCCCTCACATTGACTCACAAGAAGATAATGATGGATATGGTTATTTTCAGGTGCATTTGTGATTAAATTATACCCATAATCTTTTTTTCTTCCTCTGCATTTCTTCGTTCCTCTTCCAGTTCTCCTTAAAATGGCACTTTGTGATGTGCTGAGATTAACATGCTTTTACCTAGAAATCATCTTACTGTGATTTATCTCAATTGTAAAGTTAAAAGGAACGGGTGTGAAAATGGCAGAGGCCTCAGACATGCTTACATGCATAGCTAATGAACTTCTGATGCTTATATCTGCCTTTTTAAACACTCCCTGTTGTTTGACACGTTAATTGCTGTTAATGTAAATCCTGTATTGATCTCTCGATCTTACATGAATACAGTACACCGCAAAAGCTTCTTGTGATTATGATGGCGGCTGATGCATTGTGAAAGTCCAGGTGGTGCAGATGACGGGTGATGCATACTCCTTAATTAGCACATTAGTTAACACCACCTTGATGAGGACGGCCCTTCATCAGGCTGCCCTTTGCATGGCCGGAGCGTGTGTTTTGAGCTTTGCATCAGCACCAATAGCACTAGCTAATTACAGAGCCTAATGAAGTGCAGACAGTGGCCGTGCCTATCCACAAAACCCTCACCATCACCTTGTATTAGACTTTCATCAATCACGCTTTTAAACTGATATATCTCTGAAGCAAAAGCCCTGTGCACTTCCTACATTTTTCCTTGCTTGCTTTTTGAATGTTTCTTTAGTAATTGCTTTTTCCATTCAATGTCTTCGCCACCACACCACATTCTAGCATATATAAGCAGGAAAATTTATACCAATGATGTGACTGATGTATGAGGCATGTTTAAATGGGAATGATACTTATTATGTCTATGAAAAAAAAAAAAACAAGTAAAATAAACTTAAATTTTTTTAAAACAGGTTGTTTTTTGGGGGGGTAATTTTTTAAATTTATTTATTTATTTATTGGGGGGGAGGGGGGTTGCTGATGGTGTCTGGGTTTTAACCCTACAATCACAGATATGCATGCCCACACACACACATCAGTCTAGGCTACATTAGTGACCAAGAGGCTCTGGGTGATTCACTATAACTGTTTTATAGGGTGATAAAATTTCCCAGCCCCTTCATTTGCCATGCAATAAACAATTCTCCAGCCGTGCCTCTTTCCTTTTTTATGTTATGTATGTATCAATTAACACTGTGCCTTCTTCCATCATGTCAGCATTTCCCTTTTTTATCGTTCTGCATACAAATAATGTCAATGAAAACTAAATGGAAGAATTTAGAAGGGCCTTGTAACATTTAGCACCGAACAGCGGTTTGACTCAGATCAGTTGTACTATATGTTATCAAACAGTATTTAGTACTTTAAACATTGTAGCTCTAAATAATTCTCAGGAAAAGTATTAATGTTGTAATGAGGTCCAGTGTAGCTTAATCTCTGAATGAAACACCCTGTATTATTATGTATTTAGTCTTGGACTAGTTCGCTATATTGATATTCCCCACTAAAGAACCCTTTTATGTGAACGTGTCCATAAATCCTAAAACAACAAATAATAATAATAATAATAATAATACAATGTGTGATCAGTGTATTTCCAGCACATTCAGGAATCAAAGATAACAACTTTCAAAAGCATCTTTGCATTAAGTGAGTTCCAGAGACGCACCCTTGCGACCAGCACTCTCTTTAATAGTTATGCTCCACTGAACAAATATACTCCTGTCTTTCGGCTTTACTTTGCTGTACGTTTTCAACACCGGCACCAGATCTCAGCCTTCAAACAGCCAGACATGACAGCCTTCATTTTGCATTGTGAGGAATGTAAGTAAACAAAGAACAAAATAGAAATGACTATTTGATTACTTTGTTTAAAAAAAAAAAAGAAAGAAAGAAAGACACAGATGCAATCTGAAAGGTGTATGAGACTGGTAAAAAAAATTAAATAATAATAATACGGATGGTCAAAACAGGATAAAAAATGCATTAATACAGGCCTGCCTGTGCAGGCTCCTTTATACTGGATTCATGAAAGTTTTCCGTTGTTCCACTTATGATCACATTAATTATGACAGATTAGCAAAGGGCTTTGATTATTTTACAAGAATTTATACTTAAAGTAATTAATAATGCACAATATTAATATTAAGCTAAACAAATTTATTTTGAGAGAACAGATACGATTTTAGTATTCAGTGTTATTTAGGCAGGGTTTTGCTAAGTAACTATCATTACACTATTTACAACTATATGTAAATGACAGGTTCTGTCGTTACCTGTGCTTTTGGTTTTCCTTTTTAATCCCGTTAAGTCTCAGCTGAATATGACATTGAAAAATGAGTTGGATTAAGGCGAAGCACCTGCAAGAAGGAGCGGCAGCCCTTTACATTTCTAAATCACAGTTATGGGGAACGTAGGGAGACAAATGAAAGCACTAAACCCTGGTGAAAGAGTGGGATTAGAGGAATAGCGTCCACATGCAGCATGTGCTGGAATTTAATTGCATAGCCCTTGAACTCAGTTGATCTGGATGAAGGAGAGTGTAAAACAAAAGTCTCCTCATATGTGGCTATTAAGGTATGGTATACAGAATGATACCATCTGGTGGATTCAGATTTGTGGCTTACATCTTGTCATTAACGTTCAGAATGTTCTAATGACTTTTTACAAAGTGGGAACATGAGCTCGGGTTACCGTTAGCACTGAGTTTCTGTCTAGGTTCTCCTCGTGTCCGTGTGGGTTTCCTCTGGGGTTTTCAGCTTTCTCCCAAAAAACATGTTGGTGGATTGGTTAAGATTAAATGAATGTTTGTATGTTGACCTGCAGTTCACTGATGTCTCATCCAGGGTGTATTCACACATCACGCCCAGAGTTCCTGGGATTCAGACAACTCCACGATCCGTATTTACCGCAACTAGGGCAATGCGGTGTGTGTGTGTGTGTGTGTGTGTGTGTGTGTGTGTGAATAATATGAAAGACTACAACACTGGTCAATTTTGAACTAAAAAACCCTAATGGAAGATACAGTAAAGCAATCGATATAGTCATCCAGTTTTTCCATGGGTACATCAATAAACAGCATCTCAAAATATCATCTATGATAAATAATAAAAACAAAACATTTAGATATACTATTTAATCCAGTCGTGTGTTGGTTGGTTTTGAATTACATAATCTTCCTCCAACAAACTCATAATCTTCCAACTTTTTAGAAATTTGTTTAAAAGATTGAAGAATATATACCTAAACATTTGAGTTCTGTTTCAGGAGTGACTGTATGCCAGAGAAAGCTGATCAAACTGTGCACATCAGTAAATGCTCAAACGAAAGAGTTCTCGAGCTATAATTAATAGTCCAATGCACACACTCTTCTGATCTCGTATCAATGGCTGTCCATGATCCAATGTCCAATGACCATCCATGATGTCTAAATCTAATGATATGTTATTAATATTACACTAACACATACTGTATGATTCCTTTTATTTTCTTTTTTTCTGCATGTTTCATCAGAGATTTGTGTGTTTTGTTTTGTTTTTGTCTCTTGCACTTGTACCCCACCTCAGCCTAAAGTCGTTTCTTCACATAAGAGAGATAAATAAATAAAATAGGATGATAAAATAGGACTTTGGTATGTGGGATGCATATTTCATCAAGCATCTGAATAAAGGCGAATTATTATGCATTGCCATTTTCGGGTTGGACTGATTACCATATACCATAAAGAGCTTCTTTTTTTATCAGTCTAGCCCTGATTGTTTTTTTGCTTGTAGATATTTTTGCCTGTAGATATCCTGTCCTAGCATACAACTGCCTCATAAGACTTTCTCCAGGAAACCTCCATTTAAAATGTTTTGTGCATTGAACTTTTACTTTTTGTCCAGTTAAAGTATATTTCATATTGGCTGCATGAATCCAAAGGTTTAAAATGAGAAATGGGTTTTTCCCCCTATGCATAGTATGTACTCTTTAAAGAATTGTTTAATATGCAGAAATATTATAATCGTGTTCCACTTTTGTAGCATAAAGGTTTTTACAGGGAGAAATAAAAGCAAACAGTGGAAATGTCTTAAAGTACACAATTATTATTCTGAATAGTCCAAAACACATCACGTTTACAAACCCATAAAAAGTCACAGTAAAGAATACAAATTATGTTCTAATTTTTAAATATTTTTAAAACAATAATGATCACATGACTGTCTTCCCGAACAAGACAGTAATGTTACTTTTAATGTTCATAAATGACTTTTAAATGTTGTGACCTTTTTCATGTTCTGGAAACAACATTTTATATACAATGTGGGGTTATTTAATTATATTATTCCAAGATATAACAAATGTCTTTCTTTTTTTCACCCTACACTGTTTTAGCACCTTTTGAGCCTGAATCAGCCTGCTTCATGTAAATACTACAGAGAATACTACTACTAATAGTAGTAATAATAATAATAATAATAATAATAATAATAATAATAATAATAATAATCACAAAATGAAATTTACTATTTAATTATCAGAAACATTAACATATTTAAATTAAAGTGCACAGTATTTAACACATTTTAAATTCCAATTAATTTCAAATAAGGGAGTTTCCAACATTTTATCCAAATATATACAGTAGTGTGCAAAAGTCCTAAGTCCATGTAAAGAAATGCTGCAGAGCAAAGATACCTTAAAAATAATTAAATTAAATGTTTCTCCATAAAAACAAATACTATAAAGAGCAGAAACTGTAAGCTAAGGCAATAGTTGGTGTGATGACCCTTTGCTTAAAAACGTAGTCTCAGGTAGAATTCGTGCAGTTTTATAAGGAAATTAGCTGGTACGTTTTACTGAGCATCTTGCAGAACCAGCAAGATTTTCTTATTTAAATCCAGCAGCCATCATTATGTTGTTGTTGTTTTGTCTGAAAAAGGGTCTCTTACCACTTAATATGCTGCTTTCTTTAGTGACATGCAGACATTGTTCTGTAACATTTAATTTTGCACTGTGGAAATCTAAAGTTTTTTGTACTGACTATATAATGTAAAATTCATCAAATAAAAAAACTATAACAAAGTTTGTACTAAAACAAATAGGGTGCCTAAGACTTTTGCACAGTACTGTATATGTGTGTGTGTATATATGTGTCAGGTGTGTGTGTATGTGTATATATATATATATATATATATACACACACAGAGGCTATATTAAACAATGCCTTTTTATTACATAATTTCAAAGTTTTAGTAGCGCACGCTTTTCATTATTACATGTTTCTTTGTTATATATATATATATATATATATATCCACCTCACTTAGCCCCACTCTGTACATGTGCTTGATGTGCCCTAATTGTTTCTCAGTTTAAAAAAATTAAATACACTAAACAGTCATTTGCTTTGTCAAACTTCACAGTGTATAGAGCTGTAGCAGCTTCAGAGGGAACAAGAACCAGTGGTGTATGAAAGAGTCCTCTGCCTTTTCAGCTGAGAATTATGCCATCAACTTCTTGCTAGCGAACATAATGTAAACTCGTTTCGGCTGCAGGCCGGTGAGATGTCAGCGTGTTGGACTGCGGAAAGTGCATTGGATGCATTAGGATCTGACAGGGTCCTTTCTTGAAATAAGTGAAATTAATGGAGCTCTTTTCATGTACGACAAGGCCGCGGCACCCCTTTCACACTGCTTACATTCAGAGAAAAGTCAATACTTTTTTATTACTCGATTGTGACCTACATTCTGCACTACAAGTGCTAGCCCGCTAATTGGTTTCAAGAGGGGGAAAAAAACCAGAATAGTTCCATGCCAAAGAATGGTGAGGTTTTTTTTAATGGTTGCATCTGTTTTTTAAGGGTAAGGTTACAACAAATGCTGGGTTAAATATGCAGGGCAGCAGGCAAAAAATAAGTTTCAGATTGAAGCTGTAGTTAAGCAGCAAAAGTTATGTGTTTTAAAATGAATACACACTCGTGTAAACAGAGCCTTAGTTGAAGCACCTTTAGATTTTATCACAGCATTCAGACTTTTGGGGAAGACTTGGCACATCTTCGCATAGCAATATTTTGCCATTCTTCCTTGCAGTAGCATTCTAACACCGCCCTCTTCAGGTCACCACACAGATGTTTGATTGGATTTAGGTATATACTTGCGCTGGGCCATTCCAAAATCTTGAACCTTTGAAGTTTGTTGAAGCCATATGTTTTGTTGGTCTGGAGGTTTGCTTCGGGTCATTGTCATACTGAAAGGTGAAATTCCTTTTCATCTAAAGTGTCTTAAGCTTTTGTGATAAAACTGACTGGTATTTGGAGCTATTCATTTTTCCCTCCATTCAGATTAAAGTCCAGTTGCAGCTGAAGAAAAACAGCTCTAATATATGATGCTGCCACCACCATTCTTCTCCATGGGGATTGTGTTCTTTTGGTGATGTGCTGTGTTTTTTTTTTTTTATATATATTTAAACATGTTTTTTGGTATTCTGGCCAAAAAGTTACAAAGTTTGGTCTCATCAGACATGAACACATTATTCCATATGGTTTTGGGAGATTGGATTCATTTTTAATACATTTTTAGTAAAAGATTGACATCATTGTCATCTTGCCAATCTAACCAATAGCCTTGAGATATGAAGAATTCTGTTGTCACATGTATTGAGCAACCAGTACTTATTATTAGTACTAACCAGATTAGTACTTATTATTAGTACTAACCAGATTAGTACTTATTATTAGTACTAACTAGAAATTGCTGCAATTCTTTTAATGTTGTAGGCCTCTTAGCAGCCTCCTTGACCAGTTTTTTTTTTTTTTCTGATCTGCTCATCTGATCTGCTCATGTCCTGTTCTTAACAGTGTCACTGTTGTGCGATATTTTCTCCACTTATTGATTATTGTCTTTACAGTGTTCCATGATGTATCCAATGTCTTGGGAAATTTTTGTAATCCTCTCCTGACTGATATTTGTCACCAGTGAGACCTGCTTTGTAAGCTCTTTGTGGTCCACAGTTTTCCAGGTGGATGTTACCAAGATGACGTCAGGGAAATCCTGTAGGAACAGCTGTACTTTATTGGGGGGTAATCAGTCACTTTAATTGATGGCAGGTGTATACTAATTATTATTTAACATGATTGTGAATGTGATTGGTTGGTTGATTCTGAACACTGCCTATTATAAAAGGGTGTGGACACTTATGCAAGCTGGGTATTGGAAGTATTTTGTTTTTCCTTTTTTTTCCCCAAAAACATTGTTGGGTGTTTGTCACTTGATATTTATATGTTGCAATTTCACAATTACAGGTGAAAAAGGCTCAGACATGATTTAACTTGGTTTTTAACTTGGTTTCATTTTCTTATATCACAAAAACCTGCCACTTTAACAGGGGTGTGTAGACTTTTTATATCCACTGTATGCTGTAAATAATAAACCCAAAATTACGTCTATGTAGTTTTATTCTCATTGGTTCTTGATTTTCTGGCACCCCGTATCTGCAGTATATACACTCCACCTCTTCCTCAAGCTTCCAGCTTGTCTGATCCTGTGGCTCTGACCATGTGTCGGCGCAGTGCAAGTTCAACATACTTCGCCTTCCATATCATTAACTAGCTCTACCTCACAGGAAAAATGTAAAAAATATAGCTCTTTCAGGTTTTTACTCTGAATTCCATAGCAGCAAAACACACATGGAAATTTTTGCTTTTTCTGTTTCCTCTTTTGAGGATTCGAAATAAAACGCATTTTAGACGGCGTCCACTTGCGTTTCCTCCGCAGTCATTAGTGTCAGCACTGGTGTCTACAAGGACAGCAGTCTGAAACGTTTCCCGAGGCCATGGCATAAAGATGATTGTCATGCCGGCCGACGCTGACTGACAGACAAATCGCATGCATGCCTGCAAGAAGGGAAATCGTCAAAGCCCCAGTCTATGACATTAGTTTGTCCTTCGTCTTTTTTTAGTCTAAACAAAATATATCATTAAAGCATCTCCCTTCCCGCCCTCTCTTCTCCTTGTCTAACTTGATTCTCCACTTTTATTGCTTAGCCTGAACTCTAGCAAGCAGGCAAGCCATGTTGGAGTGGTTTTAGACCATCTTTGCCTCTAGGGGGGGTCAGCGAGCATTAGTGCTCAACTAGTGAAACAGAGAGGAACACAGCAACTAGGCCACTTTTAAAAAGCTGAATCCAGTCCAGCTAAAAATACTTGGCACTTTTTGCAGAGCTGCAAAAAATAGAGGTCAGGATGTGTGTGGTGGCTCTGGCATTCATCATTAACAGGCTGACTGAGCTCGGGATAAACTATTAGGATTATGATGAAGAGGGCATGCTACTTCCAGCAGCAACGTCTCCACCCCTGCATCACAATAAAGCACACAGTGGAGCAAACTGTATGCGGAGTGAACACACTACTTTGGGACTGTTCAAATCAATTCAATTTTATTTGTAAAGCGCTTTTAACAATGGACATTGTCTCAAAGCAGCTTTACAGAAACATTTATATATATAGAGGATACAGATTTTAATTGTGTGAATTTTTCACTAATGAGCGAGCCGGTGGCAACTGGGGTGAGGAAAAACTCTGTAAGATTATATGAGGAAGAAACCTTGGGAGGAACCAGATTCAGAAGGAACCCGTCCTCATCTGGGTAACAACAGATAGTGTGAAAGTAAAAGAAAGTTAATTATGGTTTTTATATGAAGACTTTGTTGAACTGATCCACTGTTCACTAAAGGTGCAAAACTCCATGTGGTAATTGCAGTCCTAAAGCCATAATAGCAACCATTGTCCCAGCAACCACAGTGAGAATGTCCATGTGGAATTGAGGTCCAAAACCATTTCCATGGTATGTCGAGTGGTACCAGGCTGCACTGCTTGGAGTCATCCTCAGTGGCAGAATCTAGCCTTCAGTTGATGAGAGCTCCATCCATAGGTAGGGCATCAGGATGGATCAGGCAGGTCCAGAGAGCAGAAAGGGTCAGGATCACTGGCATCTCTATAAAATCAGGTGTGGCTCGACAGAAGGAGAGAGGGAGAGATTGTTAGGTATGCTTACTGTGTCCTTTGCGTAAAAGAAAGTCCATTCATGGTAAGCTTTAGTAAACAAATGTTCAGAGCTTAGAATGTACAGTAACCGGATAATGGTCAAAATAAAAAAAAATCATCTACATATAGAAAGTTACACATAAAGAACAATTCAGTATTTGGTGTTCCTCTATTTGTCTTTCAAACTGCATTACTTCTCAGCATGTGGTAGTATAACAATATTGGTTTTCTTCTGTAGATTTTGGTTGTGTCTCTTGCTTCTGGCTCTGAAGGTCTCAGACAGCCTTCAAAATGTTTTCACCTTAAGACTACTCTATTACTTAATTGAAAATGTTCTTTAAATATTTACATATAAAATTAGCTCTTTCAGAAATGAATTTATTTATTCATGAAATAAGAATCCATCCAACATCCATTTTCGCTACCGCTTATCCTACACAGGGTCACGGGGTGCCCAGATCCTATCCCAGGGAACTCGAGGCACAATGCGGGGGACACACAGGACGGGGTCCAACCCATTGCAGGGCACAATCTCTCTCTCACACACACACACACACACGCACACACCCATTCACACACTACGGACAATTTCGAAATGCCGATCAGCCTACAGTGCATGCCGTTGTACTGTGGAGAAAACCGGAGTACCCAGAGGAATCCCCTGAAGGACAGGGAGAACATGCAAACTCTGTGCACCCCAACCCTTACTTTTTGTGTGCATGCATGTCTTTTGACATTATTAGCTACATGTTATAGGTTATTAAATCTTGATAAATAACATTCTTTGTGATGATGTGGATTCTGAATCTGTTCTAATGGCTAAATCTTCTTCATTTTTCCAGCCATTCAAGACAGTCTTCACAACCTGCCAAGTCTTTGACAAGTTTGGACGACTATACTCTGATACTGGGAAAATTGTTTAGCAGAGTAAATCAATGAAATAAAATATGCATCATGGGTTTGTTTTTTTTTCCAGATGTATCTCAGGATAGCCATGCTATAAACCATTTTATTTACT
>JAFFST010048651.1:84041-103112 GCA_022414735.1 Noturus placidus
GCTGCTAAGGGTGGCCCAACCAGTTATTAGGTTTAGGGGGCAATCACTTTTTCACACAGGGCCATGATGGTTTGGATTTTTTTTCACCTTTAATAATAAACACCTTCATTTACAAATTGCATTTTGTGTTTACTTGTGTTGTCCTTGACTATTGTTTAAATTGGTTTGATGTTCCGAAACACTTAAGTGTGACAAACATGCAAAGGAACAGGAAATGAGGAAGGGGGCAAACACTTTTTCACACCACTGTATATATATATATATGAGTCTCTCCTCATTTAAATATATAGGAGCTTGATCTTGAATGACTAAAAGTACCTGTTCAGAACCATTGCCAAGTTGGCTGCCACGTAAAACAAGCTCTTACTTGGAAAAACCTCATAGACAACAAAGGCATAAAGATTTGTACTTATATACATTTTCAGATGTTTTCCTTGACTTAAAAATCCCTATTTAAATCATATTTAAGGTCCTAAACCAAAAGATCCTGAATTTGAAAAGTCTGACTGAACATAATTCTTCAATAAGCACAAAATACACACATACAGTTATTAATCATCCGGCCTGATATTATGCACAAAAGAATTTGCTATTAGAGTTTTATTAGAAAGTAACGATTACAATTATTACAAACAACACTTAAACAGATTTGATTAGCAGCTCTGTGAAGAATTACTATGCAGAATTGAACATAACTGCATTGCTGTATATTAATTGTAATAGGTTTAGGGTTTTTTTTTTTCTTTTCTTTTCTTTTCATGTTTCAAACATTTGATCCTGAGGGTAAAATTTTTTTACAAAGCTGGAAATTAACAAGGCTGATTTTTAAAGAAAGGATAGGATATTTACATTTGAGTAACACTTTAAAAGTCGAGGCACAGCTCCTACCACAGAGCAGTAAACCTCACTCTTTCCGACTTCATGAGCAGTGAGAAGTGCTGATCATTTGGGTCAGTGCAGTACTGTTGGTCAGAGTGATCAGTCAATGAGGGGGTCTTCCTCCTCCTCTAAAACCCAGCTAACGGACTCGAGCACTGGGGAGAGGAGGTGGGTCGGAGGGCTGACAGTGAAGTGATGGGTTGTCTGAGCTCACTGCTGGGTCACAGCAGGACATGTCAGAGTAGCTGGCTTGCCTCCTACCTGTCTCTCTGCTCTGTCCATCTTCTGTTCTCTCTCTGTGTGGAGTAGCAACGCTCACCCTCTCTCCAAAAGTACACACAGTGTAATAAATATACATGGTTAAACTCAACTAGTCATACATATTAAACCAGACTAAAACACTCAGCTGCAATAAACAAAGGTTTATCATATCAGATTCCGTCGAGAAATTAATATGGGAATAAGACAGGTTTTCCATTTCCATTTTTCCACTCCGTAGTGTGCTTAAAATTGTGGGTTGTTTAAAACAAGTATGAGCAGTCATTAAAATTCACAGTCTTAAAATTACTTTTTAAAAAAAAAGGTAATACAACCCCAATTCCAAAAACAGCTTGGACGCTGGTTAGAATGTAAATAAAAACAGAATGCAATGATTTGCAAATCTAATAAACCCATATGTTATTTACAATAGGACATAGAAAACATATCAAATGTTTAAACTGAGGAAATACAATTTTAAGAAAAAAATAAGGTAATTTTGAATTCGATGGCCGCACCACCTCTCAAAAAATTTGGGATGGGGCAATTAAAGGCTGGAAAAGTAAGTGTTACTAAAAAGAAATGGCTGGAGGAAGATTTTGCAACTAATTAGATTAATTGGCAACAGGTCAGTAACATGATTGGATATAAACAGATTAGCTTAAAGAGGCAGCGTCTCTCAGAAGTAAATATGGGATGGAATCCATATTAAATGGTCCATTTTAAATGAGCTTTGGCCCAGAGAAGACGGCGGCATTTCTGGATCATGTTCACGTATGGTTTCTTCTTCTGAGTTTTAATCAGCATTTGTGGATGGCACGGCAAACTGTGTTCACAGACAATGAGTTCTGGAGGTGTTTCTGAGCCCATGCAGTGATTTCCATTACAGAATCAAGCCTGTTTTTAATGCAGTGCAGTGCCGTCTGAGGACCGGAAGATCATGGGCATGCGATATTGATTTTCACCCTTGTCCCTTGCACACAGAGATTTCTCCAGATTCTAAGAATGTTTTGATGATATTTACTGTAGATGATGAGATATTCAAAGTCTTCACAATTTTATGTTATTATTTATAACGTTATAATGTGAAACATTATTCTGAAATTGTTCCACAAATTGTAGATGCAGTTTTTCGTAGATTGGTGAACCTCTGCCCATCTTTACTTCTGAAAGACTCTGCCTCTCTAAGATACTCTTTTTATACCCAATCATGTTACTGACCTGTTTCCAATTAACCTCCAGCTGTTTCTTGTTATTAACACCTACTTTTACTTGTTGCCCCGTCCCAACTTTTTTGAGATGTTGTGTCCATCAAATTCTAAATTCCTTTTTTTTCTTATAATGGTACATTTACTCAGTTTAAACATTTGATATGTTCTATGTTCCATTGTGAATAACATATAGGTTTATTAGATTTGCAAATCTAAGTTTCTGTTTTTATTTACATTTTACACAGCGTCCCAACTTTTTTGGAATTTGGGTTTTATTAAGTAAAAAAGAAAACTGTAAAAAAATTTGATTAACTGAAAAATTAATACTGATGCTTTTCCCAACAGCCATTGCAAGATTTATTTAAAAGTTATTGTTATATTAATGTTTTTATTGAACATAATTGAAATAATTATCTGGTGAATTAATTCAACTTCAGTAGCAGCTTTGTCCTGGTTAGGGTCACGGTAGATACTACACCAACAACACTGGGCACATGGTGGGAGAATTCACCCCAGTTAGGATACCAGTCCATCATAGGGCACTAGACACAAACAAGCATTCACACTATGGGCAATTTAACATCCAGCTCCCTGCATGTTTTTGAACAGTGGGAGGAAACCGGAGAACCTGCTGGAAATCCACACTAACACACGGAGAACATGTGAAACGCCACATAGACACTAACCCAAGCTGAGGATCAAGCCCAGGAACCTAGAGCTGTGAGCTGGTAATTCTGCAAAGTGCGTGATTATCTGGTGAATTATTGAGTGAAATCCTACAATGTGGCTATTAATAAAGGTTTATGTTTGATTTCTAATATTTGCTTGTGAAAGGAAAAGATGCAGATATTATTATTAGCATTTTTTCAGTGTGGAGCTTCACCCTCTGTCTACTAAGAAGAATGTTCATTTACCCGTATACCTAATGAAATGTCTGAGAATTTTAAAGTTGTAGAGATCTATTTTATTTTGTCCTGAAGATGTTCTCACCATCTATCATTTCAATAATTTTAGCGGTCTATGGGTTGTGCAGCCATTTCTTACACAACACATGCAATCATGAACTCCAAACCAAAATCCTTTTTCAATTGTGATAACAATTTACACTGATCATCCTGTTCAAAAGTTTACATCTCCCTGGCTCTTAATGTATCATGTTGCCTTCTTGAGCATCAGTGAATGTTTGCACCTTTTGTAATAGTTGTGTACAAATCCCTCAGTTGTCCTCAGTGTGAAAAGATGGATCTCCGCATCATATGTTGGAAAGGGGTCAAATATGCAGAAGATGCTGGAAAAAATAAAGAATGTGCAGGACCTGGAGGATTTTTTTGAAGAACAGTGGGCAGTTTAACTGCTCAGGACTAACAAGGGACTCGTGAACAACTATCGCAAAACATTAAAGCAGTCATGGATCATCCAGGTAATATCACACAGTATCATTTTTAAAAATGATCTTTTCCTCCATCTAATCTTATCCTTCCCTACCCACTACATGAAATGGCCCACATTTGACACAAACGATGTGTATTAAAATGAACGGTTATGAAATCGTCTCCATTGTTCCATAAACAGAGCGTGAACTGAGTAAATAGCAAGCTTAATGTGCTTGTAGGAATGGTGTTTGAATTGTCTGGAACAGAGCAGGAGAGCTGCAATGAGGGTAGTGCCAGATGCTATGCCAGATGTGTAGCCCAGCTCACTTGGGTGATTCCATAATTACATTTCTCATGCAGATCTGAGCAGTTTCTAGTGCCGCACTGAATGCTGAAGGCCTCAGCTCCAATATCTTTCCCCTGACTAATTCATGATTTGGTGGCAGTTGTGGATGAGGAACTCCATTTAATGATCACCTTTTTCACCAATACACTCCAGAAATCCAAGTTATAATGAGCAGGTTGTTCTGTCAGGTTGATTCAAACATATCTCAGCCATACAGGTATTTTGTGCAGGTCTTTAATACTTGGACTTTTGAAGTAAGGAAAAAGACCGTCCATAACCCCCAAACATTTCTACAATGCAGATGATGAATGAAATTGAACAGCAATGATGAATGCCAATCAGAACAGGAGGCGACAAGCATTTGTTCTGTGTAGAGCATGAGAAAGAGACAGGTGTCTGTCTTAAAAAGGTGTATTGGCAGGTGTGTGCCTCTGGCACTCGTCAGCTGCCTGAATGACAAGGCAGTATTGATAGACAGGATGTGCTGACATTTAAAAACACAAGAGAGAGTGAGGATCTGTAATTATTTTCAACGTTTAGAGAACATTTCACCCATATGCGGGTTGAATAAAGAGGGTTGAATAAAGATGATTCTGTTTAAGGTATGATACATCTATCATTCTCTCTAGTAATTTCATGACATCCTGGTATTTACGGTGGTCAGGATGTGTCAACTGGTCAGGACAGTCAATCTGACAGGGGGAAAAAATCGAGATGATGACAATGAACGTTGGAAGACGGTGCCAGGTGCTGCCCACCCTTAGTGACCCTTGGCCCTGACAGGCACCCCAGGTTCTGGCAGGGTGGACAGGTACAGCTCAGTGTGTGGGCTCCTGCCCCTGCCTGGCTCCACTCAGAGAATCAATCAGCCAAGCTGTCAAAAGCTAACCCACGCAGACAGAGGAGGGCGGCGAGAGGCAGAGGTAGCTGCTCCCACTGGGAGTCCAACACCGAGAGCCAACAGCATGCATTACTGGCCTTGTCCTCTATCCTTCTCTCAATCAACCCCTCTCTCCACTTCTTTCTGCTTAAATACACTTGTATCTTTCCTGGTGACTGTGCATTTAATGTTATCAGTGCAAAATTTATTAACTCTGGGATGTCCATTCTTTATATACGCAAATCACATTAACTGTAACAGCAAAGTCTTAATATGCCATGTTGTGTTCCATAAAGACAAGAGAAAACACCCATCATAGCAATAGTGATCTATGACCTTTCCTGCTCCAACTGCAGACACACATACATGCACACTGATGCATCCTGCCTAACTGTGTCTTGTATCACCTCAGGAAACTTGTGGCAATTTTTTTTTTTTTTTTTTTTTTTTTTTTTTGGCGGGGGCTTGGATAAAGAGAGAATGCAAATGAGTGCAGACAGCTGGTGCCTTCCTGGTGGCAAGGAGTGATGGAGGGCCTGGAGGCCTCACTCATCAGCCCCTCGTCTTGCCTCCTCCTTTCAGACAGAAACCCACCGGGGAGAAGGTAGGGAGGCTGCTTCAACAGCGGGACCAGATGGTCCAAAAGGTAAAAAGCACAGCTCATTCAGTTAGCACGATGCTATTGGTCATCTGGGCGGTGCTGTTAATGCCTTCATGGCCCACGGGTGTTCAAAGAGTTTGAACAGCTCCACCACCTAACTGGCACCACGTGTGAGCATGAGAGGAGGTGCTTCCAGTTAATCTCACACATTCATGTGTGTTTTGGACTTTCAGACACAATGGCTGTTGACATTTATTGCATTTATTGTACAAGTTATTGTACTGCATACAAATACACAAAATGAACAGGTGAACTAATACAACTTTACAAATCAAATGTAAACAGTTCTCATCTTCTGTATTCAGTGAGTACAACTTCAAATTATTTACACAGTAATAGCACAATCCACGATTGGCAAATTATGGAGATAATAATATGCTGATATACTAATATAGTGTATGTATCATATACCAGTGATGCATCATATACCAATTATGGTAAAAAATGAAATAGTCCTGCTCGTGCGGTGACTGGCCATTATGTAATTGTAAAAATAAATAAATAAATACAATTTATTCCCAAATTATTCATCCTCCAAATACAAAAGGTTCTCAAACGAAACCTGGATATAAAATGGCAATTAGGTGACCTTTTGTAAAAGTGATATGCTATTGTTCTGATATTATTTCAGGATAAACTGTATCAATTATATATTATGTCTGTTTGACCTTTGACCCATCAGTAATGATCATATTTCTATTTTTCAATATTTATATTCTGAGAAAATCCAAAGGCCCAGCACCGACCCAATAGGAAACGGTACCACTCTCAGGTATCACACAGTGGGGAGTTGAAAGGTCAACTGTCCACCAAGCTGTCACTGAGAGAGTTGTCAGGACACCTCACAAGCATGAGACTCTCTCTCTCTCTCTCTCTCTTTCTCTCTCTCTCTTTCTCTCTCTCTCTCACCTCTCTCTCTCTCTCTCTCTCTCTCTTCAATGTTTGACATCTGCCAGGTAGCCTAGATCTCCCATGTCTCCCCCTCTGCAAACAAGCCTTCATTTACAAACACAGCCCCCTGTCCACATCTCCAGCTCATCAACATTTAGATATAGTCATCATTTACTGGGCCAGGCCTGTCAGCTAACATATGGATGTCAGGTGCAGTCTCTGCCAGAGCTGGAGTCAGGACAGAGAGAGAGAGAGAGAGTGAGGTGGAGAAAACAAAGTAGAAAGAAGGGGAGGTATAATAATTTAATAATTTATCAATTTGTATAGCGCTTTTTACAATGGTACATTGTCTCAAAGCAGCTTTACAGAAATATCATTTTTACATTTTACATTTACAAGTGACTTACTAATGAGAGCACATTCACACACCAATGGTAGCAGAGCTGCCATGCAAGGTGCTAGCTTGCCATTGGGGGCAACTTAGGGTTCAGTGTCTTGCCCAAGGACACTTCGGCATGGGATCACCCGGGCCGGGATTTGAACCACCAACCCCACGGTTAGTAGATTAGTGGACAACCCGCTCTACCGACTGAGCCACAGCCGCCCAAAAAAAATGAAATATCATTTTTACATTTTTACATTTACAAGCGACTTACTAATGAGAGCACATTCACACACCAATGGTAGCAGAGCTGCCATGCAAGGTGCTAGCTTGCCAATGGGGGCAACTTAGGGTTCAGTGACTTGCCCAAGGACACTTCGGCATGGGATCGGTATAGGGGTCAGCTATATTAGATAAGTTGTGGGGAGGAAGATTCATCTCTTAATGTAAAAAAGACACAAACATAAAGCACACAGTAGACTTTCTGGCTACTATATAGTGGACAGGTAACAGGGAAAGACAGAGAACAAGAGTGAGAGAGGCAGCCAGAGTAGATTAGCCATAAGATTCACAAGAGAACTGCCACAGGACCCTAGCCATCTACTGAAATATCAAAAAACTGATGGAAAGACACAGTTCAATTTGTCCGACTTTCATAAAAGATAATTAAGCTGTCAGTCTCCACACTTCAACAACTTCATTATATCAGAAGTGGAGCGTAGGTCGGTACAAAGGGGAGCCAATCAGGATGCGTCCTGATCGGAACCCCTCCAGCACCTTCCTCTCAATTTTTCCCCTATACTCACCCTCTGCTAAGTACATGTCAAAATATCAATGGATCATAGACATGTGTTTGCAATAAACACAAGTGACATCTTACAGTAATGGCTTATGTTAAACAGTGCATGTTTCTAGAACAGGGAGCTTGACACCATTTAACATAACATGAAAAACTCACAGAGAGAGCAAATCAATTTAGTGCCACTGAACCATGGAGTGGTCTCGAAAAGACCTTTTCTTAAAATAATGCAATGGTATCTTAAATTGAGGTTAAGGGGTTAGCGTGTCATTACGAGTCTATGCTCATACAAGAATCAAATTTCATATGCAGAGGTTCAGGAATGAGCTTGAGAAGGTCGATTATAGCCAAGAATTCCACTGAGAAGTGTGACACAAGGACTACTGACCTAGCTGCGATTCTGGCCTCATTAGGATATATTCTCCTTCCACTATCACACACTTAAATGATCACTTAAGAGGTCTTGCACTTAAGAGGCCATCACAGCAGCCTAAACTTTAAAAGCATGATAAAAGCGGACAAGTGCTGCACTTTTACCAGTCCTAATCACTAAAGCGTAAAAGTTCAGAGCACCTTAAGGTTGAAAATTGTGCATTGTCTGCATACATGCCTTACTAAATTGCATTACTACTATACTGCAAACAGTAAAATGTTCAAAAAGTCATGCAGTTAATGAGCACATTAAACACTTGGGTTCCAGCAGATGCATCACACACTCTCCTGCATTTCACTGTGATAACTGGGCCAGGTGCAAAACTCCTCATTTGGTGTCCAGAATTTTATGAACCAAGTTAACCAGCACGGTGACCAAACCCCTCACCCTCTGATAGTATGAATATTCAACTGCTCTCTCATTTCATTGGCTGAAGGTGAAGGGGGGCTTGTTGAAGACATTTCCTCCAACAGATGGACCACAAGGACCCATCTGCTGGCAAGACAAGCAAACGCTCAATGATGCATCGCAGCATGATTTAGCTTTCAAGGATCCTCAGCAAGTAGTTAGCAATGATTGTCGCAATAGTGCCATGTGTAAACACTCTATTTTAGATATGATCTATTGCCTCCATAAACAAGGGAGCTGTTCTTAAACAGCCAGTGCTTTATTTAAGCAGCTTCATTCTGATTTGGTATGTGAATCTACACAATTTGTCATTTTAAAACTGTAATGTCTTATCTTTCATGAATGTGTACAAAGTTCCATTCAAAAGTAAACATATCCACACACTCATGCTTTGGCACTGTCTAGTATTGCGACCACAAGATGAGCATTCGTCATGTGATCGTGCTTGTTCAGATTTAGAGATTATGGAAATAGTGATATCTTAATAATGTAGTGGAAGAATATAGCCTACTATGTGGAAAACGTTTTGCAAGACCCAATCAGCAGTGATGAAAGGCTCTCAGAGCAGCTGAGGAGGACACATTAAGTTAGCCCATAGACATAATTGTCCATTTTGATTAGTTCTCAAAAGATGCTATGATTCCAGCCTTTAACTTCTTGTTGAGAGATAGACTCGATCCATATCTGAACTAGCAATGATATAAATATTTGAGCTCATGCAACTCGTAATATTGCTAACCAAATCATCACCAATTATTACAGTGTAATAATTATAACACTCTAAATACAGAGTGTCCCAAAAGTCTCCATACTTGGTCTATACACAGTACTGTGCAACCGTTTTAGGCATATGCAAAAAAAAAAATAATAAATGCTGTAGTGCAAAGATGTCTTAAAAATAATGAAATTAAACATTTCTAGGGTTAAAAAAAATAATAATAAAAAAAATAATAATAAAAAAAAAACATAAAAAGCAGTAAACAGTAGTAAATGAAACAAAGTTAATATTTGGTGTGACTAAAAAATAAAAATAGTAGTCTCCGGTACAATTAGTGCAGTTTTATAAGGAAACGAGCTGTAAGTGTTATTGAGCATCTTGCAGAACCAGACCCGGTTCTTCTGGAGATTTTGAATGTCACATTCACTTCTTATTTTTGCAGCAAATTCCAGCAGCCGTCATTGTGTTTTTGTCTGAAAAGTATCTCTTACGTACTATGCTGCTTTCTTTAATGACATAAACATTGTTCTATAAAAACATCTCTGGCCACACCACACCACCCTGTCGTGGTTTATTGTCCTATAACACAATGTCCCATCGTGTTTTATTCCTTAATTATTTTTGGTACAAACCACCCACTGCTGTTTATACTAATAAACATCAAATTAACTTATGAATGGATTAATTAATGAATTAAAAGTACCGTGCATGCCCTTGTCTATGTGTGTGATGTTCATTTGATGCCCAAGTATAATGTTTGCGAGCAAGAAAAGGAAAAGAGGTGCAGTTTGCTCAAGGGCACATTCATATAAAACTAATGGTAGGATGTAAATGGTGATTTTTTTTTCCTGACTGAAGAAAGAAGCATCCACGCTTAGCACGCTATCGTGTTGATGGAGTGCAGAATCTCATTACGTATCTAATACAATAACTGCCGTGTCGTTCTGGAGAGGTAACAGCAAAACCAGATTAGTCTTATTACTTTATTATGCACCACATGGCACAACTCGGAGTGGACAATTGCATTAAACAACAGATGAGATCACAGACAGAGAAGGCTCTGCCTCCCTCAAAACCATTTAATTGATTCCACATGAAATTAGCAGGGACAGATTTGGGATACCTACAATCACCATTGTGTAAACTCAGATGTATTTTGCCATCTCAAGTGGGCTCCTCTTTTTTGGGGAGAGGACTATGACAGTGGTCAGGACAAAAGCGAGAGAGTTGGTCATTGTCTGAGTGAGTGGATGGAGGTGGGATTAATTACTGTGACCCTGTTGTTCAGTTTGTTTTGTGTTGTGCTACTTGGCTAGCCACCCTGATTCTCATTACTGTGCCTCTCACTGAGTAACTCAGGCACTGAACTCATCATGCTCTATCTAATTTACAACCACTTTTTGCAGTCTAAAAGTTTGGGAACTTCTGGTGCTCCATAGGCATCAACTGAGTAGTTTGCACCAAGGTGCACTAATGGAGGAGACGAATACAATTAATGCATTCAGGGGGTCCCAGTTATGGAGAGGCATCTATGATTCATTACAGTGTCGATATTATCAGAACTCTCCTTCTGACCATGAGGACTAGTTTACTCAACTCTTCAGTGTAACACGTGTCAGTATAATTACTAAGCAAATAGGAATATATTATTGACTACACAATGATTATTGGAGTCGGTTTCAGCAGAACATGGCAAAATGGAAAATTATAGTCATACCACCTCTGCACATTTATGTTAAATACAATGTTTATGTTCAAATAAATCCTTTAGCAATATTAACTATGATCATACAAATGGACATTAACTATAATATTAAATCATGAGACACAGCTCAGGAGTCTTTATTCCTAAGAATTATTCAGTAACATAAAATCTTATTTCTGAGATCTGCCACAAATCCAGTGTGTACCAGTTCCTTCTTTTGTACATTCATAAATCCTTAAACTTGATTTACTATCAGTGACATTATGTAGTTACTGAGTAATTCATTGTAGTATATGTAATAAGCAATATATAACTGGCAATAGCGTTTTTATACAGCGGTTTCTACTTTTTTACTGTAATCACAGTCATGTTAGATAAGGTAAATACTGTATGATACGCACACACACACACACACACACACACACACACACACACACACACACACACATAACAAGAGAATTGTACGGATTTGTTTCATGGCTCATCTAACTGTCAGCACTCCATAAGTATCAGAGACTGGTGATGATATCGTATGTGACATCTCACCTTGACCGCTGTTACCTCAGTGTTCTTTTCCAGCCTGGCATCATCACTGTTCTCTAGCAGTACAACAGCCATGACCTTGACTCCCCACTCGCTCTCACTTACTCAGAGCGGTCCTCAGAGGGACAGGCTCTTGGTGGCCATGGGCTGCTAACCTCAAACACTTGCGATGGCCTGGCAGTTTAAGGATGCTGCCTGTCAGTCAATGTAGACTCCTGGTGGCTAAGATTACTAAAAAACAGAAGAAAGAAATTGTCATTATTCCTCTATTTGTGTCTTTAGTTTCATTAGTTCCTGTTTTTAATGATTAGATGTTTCTGTAAATAAAGTGGTAATTTCAGCAAAGCTATAATGTCTTTAATGACTCATCCCATTGTGTTCATTTACACTAAAAAGTCAGCATCAATTCAGCTCCATGAAATATCATCACCATACACAAGACTCTTACTATTCATTCTTTTGCCTTTCAAAATTCAGCACTATAAGCTGCTGAAATTCATGAAACATTATGGTCAAATCCATGCACATCCCCCAGTGTGCAAGGTCTGCTGTAGCAAAGGTCAGAGACCTGTCACTTTTCAGTCGGACACCTCACAGCCATTCAGTGTAATTGGCCAGTGCTTCCACGACAGGGAAGTCTTACCTCTGAAAGATAGCAACTTGTGTTATAGCATCAAACACCCTTTCTTACACTTCCTCCTCTACTTATTTGATTATGTTTATGCTGACATTCTATTTCTTCCAGCATATACATTTATTGGCCTGAACAGAAGTCAAGATGTCATGATCACGGTCCTCAAAGCTCATTTTCTATCACATCAATGAGATTTTCAGACAAGGGTTCCATGTGCTTCCTGGTTTTTCTTTTTTTTTTTTCTGGTATTGTATTGTATTCAGTAAGGGGCAACTTGTGCTTGTAGGTGACAAACCTTCTGAAATTTCTTGGGCCATTCAGATATAGTAAACAAAGCATAATAATTAGATCTGCTGACAAAAGAAACCATGATTCAACTGGTAAACTGCTATTAATACTGTACATGGGTTAAAGCACTCTTTTTCACAATGTAAAGCCACTACTGTTTATTCCTGCCTAAAAACAAGCCTAGGCAGGCAGAAAAGTGACTGCATGGGAAGGTGCAGAAAGTGCAAGAGAAGAGGGCCAGTGGTGCTTTAAAAATAAAGTTGAAAAGCGCTTTGGTCAAGGCGTAGAGAGGAAGAGTAATTCAAATGGTTGTGCTAATGACCGGAGGAGGAGCAGCACAGCAGTTGTTTCCCTGATACGATGGCAGGTCATTGCGACAGATGTTCCCAACATATGTGGAGAATTAATTACCCACTAGTAAACAAAATCTGTGATGCAGAGAGTAGTTTTGTCCAAATTTCTTTCGTTTCGCTGTTATTAGGGGCATAATTTTTCTTGATCAGCCAGCCCTACTCAAATGCAAGAGCCCAGTAATGGAACGGCCACATGAGGCCAGAAGGGTGTTTAATTGGCAGAGCTGATTGTCAGCCTGCACAATGTGAAAGCCATTGATTTTATAATTGGTTGATTGAAGCACAGGGCTCCCAGAGCACGTTTTCCCTCCTTTTCCTCCTAACGGCTGGGATGCCAGGAATGTTTTCACAGAGCAAAGAAACCTTGGCAGGGGAAGAACACACAGTGCCACATGCTCTGGTCTAAGTGTGTTAGGCAAAATGATGTGAAACTACGTGAAAAACACTGAACTACAAACTAGTGAGTAGCAAAGATGTCAAGTGAAAGAGCATAACATCTCTTCAACAAAACATCACAGAGAACTGAGGACAATTATGTATTTCTTTTATTCAGCATATTTCTTAATGTCATTACATTTGGTTGTGTAATGTGATAAAGTGAGCACTCACTCAATAGAAAGGACGGCGACATCCATTAACCGAGCAAGCTGAATCCCGAGAAGCTAAAATGAAAATCAATTCATAAATAAGGAATGACATTGTCCCCACGAACAATGCAGAAAATTGCAACTGGTATTTAGAAGTCTCTCAACATCAACAAATATTGATTTCTCCATCACCTTATTCACACCCTCAATTTAATATTAGATTAAGCTAAAGAAATACTTCTCAAGGTGAATTATGCATTCCTGCACAAATCCTAATCAGATTAAGTAAACCGATCAATTCTTATCACTTACGCCTGACTGAGGTGTAGCAGCATGTAGGACATAAAGTTAGGGAAACTCTTCATTGCAATTAATATTTTGCAAATATAATAGAATATAAATGGAATTATATAAGTGTCTGGTATGCCTGCAATTACTTTATGATTCATTATACAATTACTGTTCAGGACTGAGTTGATAGTGTTGAAGAATAAAAAAACAACATTATTTTCAATTTAAGGACCAAAGTCTTGGAAATCAATATCAATTCACTTTAAAAACACAATGAGCTGCCCGAATATATCAAATCATTGCCAATACTCATTGCCAATGAGGTCGATTCATGTTACTACTTTAATCAAGACTGGCAGGCTGATTAAGCTGATGGCTAACTCTAGGAGCTTGGAGGGACTAAACCCTGACATCTTCACCATAGCCAATTCAACAGCATAGCTTCAGCTCTGCTCTTCCTGAGATGGAGCTCTAGTGAAGTGTAACTAAACTCTGGGAAATGAAGTTGTTAGCTAAAATTTGCTAAGCTCCAAGGCTGCGACTAAAGCTGCATGTGATTGCTTCAGGGGGTGAAAAACACTTATTACTTCATTACATCCATAACATATTGATTTCCTGCCATGATAACATGGCGGTTTGAGTTAGGCATCGCTTTGAGGAAAATATGGCTGTCTGACATTATTGTCCAGTCTTTAATAATGTCAAGCTATCACAGTGTGCACAGGAGGGGCTCTAATACTGATACCCCAGTACTGGTAGTAGTAGTAGAAGAAGAAATTAAAAATACTATGGACATTATTTTTTACTTTAGTTTGTTTTTTCTTTTATATTTTTTGTCAAACATTTGATGTTAGAATGTAATTCAGAGTATAAATATTTTATGAGACAACAGAGAAGCAAGAAAAGAACAATATTATATAATTATTATATTATATAATTACTGGTAAGTCATTGCTTTCTACAAATTGTTATGTACGCTATATGGCCAAAAGTACATATGTGGACACCTGACTATCACACCCATGTGGGCCCTCCCCAAACTGTTGCACACAATTGTCCAGAATGTCTTTGTATGCTGTAGTATTACAATTTATCATCACTGGAACTTAGAGACACAAACCAGTTTCATCATGATAGTGCCCCTTTGTGCAATGTGAGCTACATAAAGACGTGGTTTGCCAAGGCTGATGTGGAAGAACTGGATTGGCCTGAGCCCTGACCTAAACCCCACCTGAACACTTTTGATGAATTAGAACACCGACTGTGCATCGTCTTTCTTGGCCTCACTAATGCTCTTGTGGTTCAATGGGCACAAATCCCCACAGCCATGTTCCAAAATCTAGTGGATAGGCTTCCTAGAAGAGTGGAGGGGGGACCGACTCTGTGCTAATGCCTATGCTTTTGGAATGGGCATATATGGGTGGGATGGTCAGGTGTCCACATACCTTTGGCAATATAGTGTAAATATATACTGTGAATGATGAAAAATGGTGACAAGGCACAGCTCACGGCTCCAGTGTCCCTGGTTCTCCAGTTTCCCACTTTCTAAAAACAGGCAGGTAGTTGGAGTGGCAAGGCTAAATTGCCTCTTCGTGTGAATGGGTGTGTGAACATGGCCCTGCGATGGACTGGCATCCCATTTGGGCTGAATTCTCTCACCTTGCACCCAGTGTTACCAGGATTAGCTCCGAATCCACCGTGACCCTGACTAGGAGAAAGCAGAAAAGCACTGAAAAGGATTACATTGAGAATTTTAGCAATTGTGAACATTGAGTGAAGAAAAATTTTGTAATTGTAATTAACCAAGGTAAAAAAAAAATGTCTCATTGACATTCACTCATTCTGTAATGATAAGCACAGAGTTAAAGAGTGTCAAAACTGCAAAAAAAAAATCTATCATAAGCATCAAGATAAATTTCAGCCTGTGTTTTCACACTCCTTTATCCTTCCCTTGGTTTCCAACATCCCACACACCACCAGCTCCTTGTTAGCTGCCTCTTGGATTTCAAATCACAGGATGTAAATCCCTGACAAGGGTATCTATATATAATATTAATGTGCATTGTAGAGGGTTTCCCATGAACACTGTGCTGACTGCCAAATAAGAGCATGATCAGAGGCAGCTTACCCATTCTCCCTGGCCCTCTTCTGTGTTCTCAGCCCCAGGATGGATGGAGCATCATTAGGCAAAGGAGCCTGGCCATTCTCTGCAGAAATGGCCAAGCCGGAGGTACCCATCAATCTACCCACAGATACCATCAGTGCAGTGAGGTACAGAGGGTTTTGTGTTGGTGCTCAGGGAATCACTGAAGCCTTATCTCATCTACAGACATCTATTTTCACTTCTAACTTATTTACAGAAGGAAACAGTCACAAGGATTAAATGTACAAGAAAGTAGAAAACAAAATGCTTCAATCTATCCATTAGTTGAGGCCTGGTTTCAATATTATTGTTTTCTTAACTGTACTTGAAGCACTGTAAAAAAGAGACCATCCTCTTGTACCTCTAAAACAATTATATATATATATATATATATATATATATATATATATATATATATATATATATATATATATTCCTTACATTAATGTACATACTACTCTGCAATGGTCTGGTGTCTCATTCAGTGTGTATTCCCTCTTCACACCCAGTGTTCCCAGGAAAGGCTCCTGGTCCACCTCATATACTATGTACTGTATATACCTACAGTACAAGGATACACAGTATAGTCAAAACTTGCTAGCAGTAAGGACACACATCAACTGTGAAATCCGTGTAAACTATATTATAAGAGAAAAGGAAGGGCAAACATTTGTTTCGAAGATAATAGCTTGTAGGAGCACAAAGCCTGATGTGAAAGGATTTCATTTAATTGATTGAATTGTTTGTTATGCTAATACTAATAGAGGAAAGACAGCAGGATATTTGAATCAAAGGGAAGGCTGTTGAACAGGACATGAATTAGAAAATAGAGCAATGTTGTGGAATGCAAGTTAGGTTATTGGTAATCAATCGGGATAGAGCAGTGATTGAAAAACTGTCATGCAGTTTGGAGAAACAATTTGAAAATAATGGTAAGAAAAAGGAGGCAAAAAGAGTGTGACACAGTCGATACAGGAAGACAGCTGCAGGACAGATGTGAGATGTGCTTTGTGCGATTATCTAGCTGGATGTGACATTGTGCATTGTGAGCCCTTGAATGCACATTGAAAGAGAAATACACCCAGAGTCAATAACACAATGACTGAGCAAAGGCACATTAAAACGTAAAACAACAGTACTGTGAGATTTTGATGTTTTATGATCAGAAGCAGAGCAAATGGGATAGAAATATTACATTCTAATAATTCTTGTAAATCATATACACTGAATACAACACAATTAAAATGACTTAAATTAATGTTCATTTGAAACTAATTAATTCTCAGCATTTCAGTTGTACATTTAGGAATGTATGGCTGTTTCCTGGTAAAGGAATGTTTTTAAAGAAAAAAATCATGATGCCTGAAGACCTGACTATAACTTAGTCTTCATTACAGTTTTCATTGTTCAATAGCGGTCTGATCCACTGGTTAAGAACAAAGTTGTGTTATAATTTTCATCACTACAATGATGTTTTACTTTCATATTTTGTCTTATTGTGTTCCATGTTTTCTCCTCCCCTCTCCCTCTTCTATTGTAGCTCCTATAGGAATTTTTTGAAGATTTTATTTATTTATTTATTTATTTATTTACAAAGTGTTGGGGGATAGTGGACTTGTTAGTCCACCACTGTCCAATTTGTTGAGGGTGTTTGGATTTGATTAAGGTTGGGGTCCCTCCTGCTGTCCACCCCGCCCATCAATCACATTGATAAGTCCCAGAATGGCGACACAGGGAGGACAGGGAGGGATATCAATTTCACTGTCATGCCGCCGTCTCCTCAACTCGAAAAACATCCCATGCTGTTTTGGCAGAGGTGCAGGACCGCCAAGGGTGAGGTGAAGGGGAGAGAGGATGGAATACTCTTGCAGGGGGATGGTGGAGGGGGTTTAGCAAGTGGGAAACAGTAGCAACCAGGGATCTGGGGGTTAGAAGGGTTAGTCAGGGACACCAAATGATTTTAGGGTTTTTTTTCAGCGTGTAGGTGATTTGTTAACCTTTTTTCAAAAATTGTGTGCCCTGATGTCGAGCTAGGCGGATGGCATCCCTACATGTGCTCCATTACTCATAAGCAATGAATACAATATTATTCTACCCATTAATCAGTCTGTACAGGCGGAGTTATTTTTGTGATTGTTGTGGCCACAAATGCTTGATTATGTGATTTTGCTGCATCACATTACACATCTTGGCCCCAATCTGCAGAAAATCTGTGATAATTTTGAACAATTGCAAGGTCCTCCGACTATTGTGTAGTTTGCTTGATTTTGCCTTAAATTATGCTACCGTAAAATCACTCAATCATGGAGGGGACTGATTAACAGTGGTACAGCTTGTGCACTGCAAGCAAAGCTGAGGATCCTGTGGACCTGCTCATCTCTTTATAAACAAAGTTAATGCAGGACTTCTTCTCTGTAAGGTATAAGGCAACTGCAATTAACCACTTATACATTTTTAAACAAAATTACTGTTTGTAAAAATGTTAAAACTAAAAAGCATTATTTGGTTTTTCTCTCTCAGGGTTCCTTTAAAGGTACCTTACTGTAGAAACCTACAGTACAGGGTTTCACACATAGAAAGGGTTCCAAGCAGAACCACTTTCCATAACAAAAAATCCTTAACTTAATAGATTGTGTCTATAAAAAAAAGACACTATCAATTCAGTAGATTGGATTTGTAAATTGTTTTAACTGTTTTTTTTTTTTTTGTTTTTTTTTGTGACGTTAGTGAAAATGTTGATAAACTTTGGGTCATTATTTCTTAAGCTACCTATGTAAATATACTATGTATAGTATATTTTTTATTTATAATATGTTCATAATACACAAATGTGAAGCATGTTATTTGTTCCAAGATAATATAAAATGCATACATGAAATAAAATTTAACTAAAATATATGCCTAAATTAATAAAATAGTAGAGAAATGTTTTCTGTTTTTACCAGACTGCAAAGATTTACTCCATACTATGGTGACATTTTAACATATGAATCAAGCAGGGTTTCTATTTTTCGTGTCTCAAAGTAGCTATATTTCATTTTTTGCTACTCATGAAAGTGCATAAATTAGCCATGAGTTAGAATGAAAAAGAGGAAGCAAGCATGCACAGTATATCTGGCACATTTCTAGTGATAAGATCTCGAAATATGACATCATGTTAAGATATACATTCTAGAAAAGCATGTCAAAATAAACATTCAATTCAATTCAATTTTATTTGTATAGCACTTTTTACAATAGACATTGTCTCAAAGCAGCTTTACAGGAATATAAACACAGTATACACAC
>JAFFST010048652.1:0-13925 GCA_022414735.1 Noturus placidus
CTAGTTGTATTTTTTCATTATGAAATAAGAAATAAATGGGTTGTGGGATATTAGCTTATAAGAGTTTAAAGCATTTCCTCCTCTGCTGGAAATCTGCTGTCTTGCTGAGATGCATTGCAATGTGGAAATATGCCTTGGCTATTCAACTCTTCAAGTCCTATTATATTTTACCAGGGAGTTAGCCTTCCCAGTAGATTAGTTTAGTCACCATAGAGACATAAATTGAGTGTAATTATTTGTATAGGACCAGCAACTTATTATTGTGCACTACTGAGTGTATACTCGGTATGATACAATTGATAGAGTCAGTCTACAAACACCCCACCCCCCACCCCCCATGTCAGTGCAAGAGAAAAACAGTGAAGATGTTCTAATTTTCGAAATTAGCAAGTTCCTAGGTTCCTAACTACAGACCTTGCTTGGATTGGAACTTAAAATGTGCTTCTGCTGATGCTGCAGTGATCAGCAGAGCATTTTCTAGCATGGCTTTAAAGGAACAGTCCAGAATTACCAAAGATGAAATATTTAACATATTTCTTTGTATTGATAACCTGTTGTAGCAGCAGGGGCGTGGTCAAGCATCAGTTATTGAGGAAGCAGGCTGAACTTGAAGGTAATACATGATGATTCTCAGCTGTGTCTTAGTACTGCAAGCCGCCTTGTGTTTCTTTATGCTTTCACATTATGTAGAGCGCGCACACACACACACACACACACACATACACGGAGGGACGGTGCACGATCTTAACCATGAACATGGCACGAGCTACAATCGAGACAGACCTTCTGGGTTGTATTTCTTTTTTGTTTTTTTGACAGTGTTGAAAAGCTGCTGAAATAAAAGTGAGCTTGGCGCTAAGCTCCACCTGCCTCCTGAGTCTTCCTCCACAGCCATACACACCGGGTTCTACAGTGGTGCCAAAACCCAGAATCATGGAGGACTCAGACGCTGCCATGGAAGCCTCCCCATTCAGTGACATTCTAAAGTCCCTTGCCAGCCTTCACCAAACCCAACACTAATTGCTTCTCGACCTCCAGAATGAGCACCACATCTCCAGCTGTGTGCCTTGCCACCTTGCCACACGTGACGCTCACAATGCTGGCCTCCACCGATGATCTGGGGACCTTTATTGAGCTTCTAAAGCATGCTGCAGCTGCTTGGGATAAATGGGCTCTCTGACTCCTCCTCTTCTATTGGGGGTAGCCCAGCTTGCTTCCCAGAAGCCACTGCCAGGGACACAGCCAGGGACACAGCAGGAATATCCAATCATCAAGAGGGCAGTCTTGCATTGCATCAGCAGAGGATCACCTGGCCACATCCCCTAGTCCAGTCATTTCGATTCTCCCTCTCCCTTTCCCTCCCTTTCATGACATTACATTACATTTATTCATTTAGCAGACGCTTTTATCCAAAGCGACTTACAAATGAGACACACTCGTACACCAATGGAAGCAGATCTGCCATACAAGGTGCTAGCTTGCCATCGGGGGCAACTTAGGGTTCAGTGTCTTGCCCAAGGACACTTCGGCATGGGATCACCCGGGCCGGGATTCGAACCACCAACCCTACGATTAGTGGATTAGTGGACAACCCGCTCTACCGACTGAGCCACAGCCGCCCTTTCCCTTCTCCTCCCCCAGTTCCAGCTCCCCCCGTTACTGGGAAGCCAGGATCTTTGGATCCAGTGATCACACTGTTGTTTCTCCCCTCCTTCACCACCTCGCTAACGTTTCCCCATGTCTCCCCCAATTTCTCTCTCTCCATGGTGGGAACATCCTATATCCATCAGAACTTGGTCAAAGCCCAGGCAAGGCTGTTGAAAACTGCTGGGAATCCAGACTTTGCAGCTTTTCAGTGCCCTTTCAAAAACTCAACAACAACAAAAGAAACAAGCTAACAGAAATACAAGCCAAACGGGGCAATCACTGGCTCATGGCTTTCCAAAACTGACCTATAATGTAAATCTAAGGGCCATTGTGAATTTCAGTCAATAACAGTATACATTTCATAAAAGAAAACAGAACACAATTCAAAACTACAGCTGTCTTCGTATGAGTTGGATATGAACGTGTTTTTTATTTAGGTTTATTCAAGTTCAAAGGTTTTCATGTTCAAAAACGTAACTGCTTTCCTACTGAAAACGTAGTTTTCCGGCAAAAATGCAGACAATTTCCTTTGAATCAATTCATGAAATCATTCTACAATATAATATATGTGCACTCGGATTTTAAGTGAGTTAAATGCAAACATGGGGGCACGGTGGCTTAGTGGTTAGCATGTTTGCACTGGGGGCAAAAGTGTCTTGCACATTTGGTTGGGGGTTCGATTCCTGCCTCTGCCCTGTGTGCATGTAGTTTGCATGTTCTCTCTGTGCTTCACGGGTTTCCTCCAGGTACTCTGGTTTCCTCCCCCTGTCCAAAGACACATGCTGTAGACTGATTGGCATTTCTAAATTGTCCGTAGTATGTGCGATTGTGCCCTGCGATGGTTTGGAACCCCTGGGCTCTAGGCTTTGGATTGATCCAAACTGGTTCCATTCTTTTTTTTTTCAGAACGGAGAAACCAGACCAGAGCATTACAGATGCTATAGATATAGCTCCGATTGAAAATGGCTGTAGTATTCCTTTAATCATGTTGAATCTCCCTCTTGCTGTGAGGAGTAAAAGGTGGCAGTCGCTGTTGAAGTTCAGCTGATTGATGACGAAGCTTTTATCATAGTTCATCAGGCTCTGCAAATGGTTTTTGGTTTCTGGCAGAGATACCAAGTGATCTTTAATCTACATATATCAATTCATAGTGTATACAGAGAGCAATTACAGTTTTATTCTGCATCATGGTAAACAATACAGTGTACATGCTGTGAGTTCAGTTCACTAAAAGCAACATAATGCTTAATGCATAATGCATCACTTAACCGTTGGAGTGTTTAGAGTAATGTCCTTTCCAAGTGCTGCATGTTGTGCCGAAGAATTTCTCTCAGAGGAACATGATCCTAGCGTATGATCAGTATTGCAACTTTAGTTTCACTGTAAAATGTAATCTTATCTTGTAATCTTAAAATGTAAAATGTAATCACTGTAAAATGAAATCTTATGTAATCTTATGTAATCTGGATAATAAACATATCCAGGTGTTAGAATGGCCAAGTCAAAGTCCAGACCTGAATCCAATCGAGAATCTGTGGAAAGAACTGAAAACTGCTGTTCACAAACGCTCTTCATCCAACCTCACTGAGCTTGAGCTGTTTTGCAAGGAGGAATGGGCAAAAATTTCAGTCTCTCGATGTGCAAATCTGATAGAGACATACCCCAAGCGACTTACAGCTGTAATCGCAGCAAAAGGTGGCGCTGCAAAGTATTAACTTAAAGGGGCTGAATAATTTTGCTCGCCCAATTTTTCAGTTTTTTATTTGTTGAAAAAGTTTGAAATATCCAATAAATTTGGTTCCACTTCATGATTGTGTCCCACCTGTTGTTGATTCTTCACAAAAAATTACAGTTTTATATTTTTATGTTTGAGGCCTGAAATGTGGCAAAAGGACGAACAGTTCAAGGGGGCCGAATACTTTCGCAAGGCACTGTATAAAAATATCATAACGGCATTTTTTGGCAATATTTTCTTTTTCTACCTCACAATATATAGGTGTGTAGAAATGTGTGTTGACAGCTGATTTGTTACCTATAGACTTTTTAGCAATTGAAATGTGTTGATTAATGATTTAATGTTATGTTTAATTATTTTTTTAAAATATCACTATGAATACATGATGATATTTACTTGTGTGTGTTTAAGTTATTTTATCTTAGATTTATTCCCTACTGGAAAGGTAGTATTCTGATCTTTGCGTACTATCTACTTGGCTCTGTTAGATATAGTCTTATGACGTTAAATTTTTAATTATGTGGTGGTGTTTGGAATTGTCTGTTGGTCTGTGCTAATTAGTTCTCTCAGGTGTCTAATCAAGAGTAGTTTCAAGGTGTGACTTGTGGGCAGGACTTGGGCGGGAATGATATATTGAAAGTGGCTGTAAGCATGTGTAATGGTTAAAAGCTCAATTTAGTTTGAAAGTGTTAAATTTAGTTAGGTTTAGAAACACTGTTTATTACTTGTTCCTTCTCAACCCTCTACTCAATTTCACTCAACGAACTCCAGACATATGGCTCAAACCTATCTGCCATCACATCTCACAGACCCAGATGCTCTCTTCCACAAGCCAGAGGCTGAAATGCCAGTAACTGCATCTCCCCGCCACTGTTGCCTCACGTCCAAACAGTTTTGGTATGTTGGCTCTGGAACTGCCAGTCTGCCATACAGAAAGCTGACTTCATCTCAGCTTTAGCTACCTATTACTCTCTCCACTTTCTTGCACTAACTGAGACCTGTATCTCTTCAGAACTCAGCTTAACCAGCTCATATGCTTTCTCTTACACTCCATGAGAAACTGGCAGGGGTGGTGGTACAGGTTTACTTTCGTCTCAGAGATTGTGCGTCACATCTCTTTTTGAATGTCTCATTTCAACTCTAATCTAAATCTAGTCCTTTTAATTATATGCAGTTAGTTACCTCGCCAATCGTCCTTCTCATCGTCCTCTTGCTCCCCTAGAAAACTTTCTTGAAGAAATGGACATGCTCCTCAGTCTTTTTCCTACTAACAGCACCCCTCTTACACTCCTCTGAGACTACAACCTCACCTCTGACAAGCTCCAGTCCTCTTTGCCTTCACTCTCTACTGTATTCCTTCTCCCTGACAACAGCTGCCCTCCTACACACCAGGGTGGAAATATCCTGGACATGGTCTTCAGGCATCCCTGTCCGGCTATAGACATCAATGCTACACCACTCCACATCTCCAATCATCATTTGGTATCCTTCATCCCCCCCCCCCCCCCCCCCCCCCCGTACCCACCCCCCTTCCAACCTAACAACAGTGATCAGTAGCACTCTCCCACTTGTCCTACTTTTCCTCTCTTCCACTGGAGTTAGCCACCAACACTTTTCTGTCTTCAATTTTCTCATTCCCCTTCTGCACAAGATCCATCTTTTACTTCTTAACCTGTGTACTCCTCCTCTACCATCCTCCATGACTGCCAAATATTTGAATAAAAAACTTTTTGAAGATTGAAAAATCTGCTAGACATTTACTCCTACCACAATGCCTACACTACATGTTCAGGATTACCCTTCTCTTACTTTGACACATTGTTCTCCTCTATCAACAGAAGAGATGTTGCAAGTTATCTTGTCATGCAGTCTCACCACCTGCCTGTTGGATCCCATCCATTCCACAATGCTCCAGACCATCTTACAAGACTTATGTATCTTCGAACACACCATCTACTATCTAGATGTATCTCTATCTCACCCAGAAAAACTTCCAAGAACCAAACCATTCTAGCTTCAAAGCAGGATACTCAATAGAAACTGCCATCGTGGCCATCACTGCAAAGATTAATGCCATTAGATCAAAGCTGTTATTAATCCTCAACCTCCTTGACTTTTCAGCAGCATTTGACACAGTCAACTACAACATTCTCTTGTCCATCCTCATAAGCCTGGGAATCACCGACATGGCATTAGAAGGGTTTGCTTCCATGTAAGGTGACATAAAGGGGATCCACATCTGCTCTATGCAGACTCTGCACTGGTGTCTCACAAGGCTCAGTGCTTGGTCCTCTTTTGTTCTCCCTCGATACCTGATCTTTTCGTGAGGTCAATTTATTTATTTATTTATTTATTTTGCAAAACTGCTATCTGGATGACACACAACTTATTCTCTCCTTTCTTCCTTTAGACTCTCATGTTTCTGCTCGGATTTCAGCATATCTGGCAGACATCTCATAAAGGATGGTAGCTCATCTGCTGAAACTTAATGCCAGAAAAACTGGACTGCTCTTCATTGCAGGAGATGCATCCCTATCTCAGAATCTTGTGATCTCCATGGACAACTTTAAGATCTCACCATCGGTCACTGCAGGCAAACATGGGGTAACCATGAACAATCAACTGTCCTTCTTGTCTCACACTGTTAAACTGGCACACTCATGCCAATTCCTCCTTTACATCAGAATGATTCGTCCATTTCTACCCAGAGAGGCCACGCAGGTGCTTGTTCAGTTCCTTGTCATTTCGAGACAAGGACTACTGCAACTTGCTCCTGGCAAGTTTTTACCAGCAGCGCTATTCGTCCAATGACTATATTTCCACACTGACCTGGGAACGCCTCGGGATCCCCCAGTCAGAGCTGGTTAATGTTGCTCAGGAAAAGGAAGTTTTGGGGTTCCTTGCTGGAGCTGCTACCCCCGCGATCCGATTACGGAATAGCGTTTGAGGATGGATGGATGGCTATTCGTCCAATGCATCCTATCCAAACGGCAGCTTCATGACTTCTTTTCAACCTTCCCAAGTTCTCCCACACCTTGCCACACTTCCTCCACTTGCTTCCTGTAGCTGCCCACATTGCATTCAAAACACAGATGCTTACCTAGAAAGCCAAAAATGGACCAGCACCCACTTACCTTAAATAACTTTTCACACCCCGCAATGCTCTACGCTCCCTCCGATCCTTTAGGACAGCTCAGTTGGACCCATCAACTTTCAGATTACACGGAAGACATGAGTCAACAGGGTTTTTAGACTGATTGTACGATGTACATGTACCCAAACTGAACTGTATTCAAGACTAGTGACTGCAGTTGTAACGTCTCTTACTTCGAGATTATAGGCATAGAACTCTATATACAGAAATGATATTTTTTCCCTTTCTGCTATCAACACTTTAACAAGTTTAAATTTAACACAAAAAATGTAACAAATTTTTCTTTAAGCTTGTTTTAATACCCAAACATCCATCTACTGTTCTTCATTTAGATGACATCATTCAGTTTACCTTGTGCTTCAGCAGCAAGTCATTATCTATAAGTGTGTTTGGCCAATATCCATGAATCACACTCATTAACAATGACCTAAAGGGCATTTAAACCATAATTTGCATATAGATTAAAAAGGTGGTAAAGGCACAGTGAGGTGGTGTTTTATGCAGGCTGCTGAGTGAAGAATGGAGATTGTCCATGGAGAGGAAGTGAGATGGTTATCTGCTGTAAGAGCATCCACATATCCTCTTAGTGACCCATATTCCTGACTCAACTAACGGAATATGTGTTTGAGGCTGACTGTTCTCTGACTGTATACCACTCTGATCAGATCATTATCAGTAAAAAAAAGTAAATAAATAAATAAATAATAAAATAGATTAGTCATCTGCATTTTTTTTTTCCAATGCTGATTCTCCAACTGTGATTAAACAAATACCCCAGTTTCCTAGCCATCTAGTGTATCTGTAGCTTAAGTGATTACACTGAGATTTCTGGCCAAATTCCATCTGGGTTAAAGAAATTGCCACAATGATTGGAAAGCTTATAGCTACAGATATGAGACCACTCGGTATAGAGGAGAAACAAACCCCTTGAGAATGACACCGGCAGAGTTGAATGCCCAATTGTTTTTCAGTATTTTCAGAATTTGGAGAAATAGTTGGTTCGGACATTTTGCTGAGATCTGGCAACCCTGCACAACATCGAAAGCCAGGGTGGAGAGCTGATGTTTAATCGGATAGGTTTCATTTTGTTGTACACAAAACGCACACCCTTTTTGTTTTGTTAGATGCTGCTTGGAGTCTGAAAGGATCACACGAACACTTTTATAATGTTGAATGTTTTAATCAATTGAAAGTGGAAACCTAAAACACATTTTCAGGCAATCCATATTCATCACAAATGTGTCATATTTGTATCACATATCGTATTGAATTAAAATTTCGGGCACCGTTATAACCCTAACAGCTGCATAGAGTATTGTAATTTAAAAACTTTCCTTTGTCTTTTATTTCCAATGAGTCTCAAGGAAACTGGTTTTCTGTATTCCTTCTCAGAAATGGGAAGAATTTCTTGTTTATAGTAATTTCTCAGGGATGGTACAGTGGCGCAGCAGGTAGCATTGCCATCTCTAAAGGGAAAAAGGACATCTTAGAACTTGTTTAATATAGATGGATGTCTTTATTTCAATAACGGCAATATCAAAGCACATATGAAAAGCCTGACAGATTGAACTATGAGCATCTAAAACTTTTACATTTACATTTATTCATTTAGCAGACGCTTTTATCCAAAGCGACTTACAGAGCTCACTCACACACCAATGGTAGCAGAGCTGCCATGCAAGGTGCTAGCTTGCCATCGGGGGCAACTTAGGGTTCAGTGTCTTGCCCAAGGACACTTCGGCATGGGATCACCCGGGCCGGGATTCGAACCGCCAACCTCACGGTTTGTGGACAACCCGCTCTACCGACTGAGCCACAGCCGCTCACGTTTTACGTCTTGATTCGGTGACTGAGATGGTCCTCTTTGATCGACTTCTGTTCACATTCTACGATTTGTTCAAGATGTGAGAACCTTTCTTTGGGACTGTAATGATTGGGACATGAGCTGTATCAGGTTTATGGTACGTGGGCGTGTGACCTGGGGCAGGGGTCTTCAACGTTTTCCAGGCCAAGAACCCCCAAACTGATGGCGAGATGGAGCATGGACCCCCTTATTATATATATTGTATGAAATTGTGTTAGATCAAACTGGTACCAAAACTTTCGCGACCCCCATGCAGTACCTCCGCGGACCCCCTGTTGAAGACCTCCGACCTGGGGAGTTTGAATTGATATCACACCAGATCAAGACTCACTTTTCAAACAGACATTGCTATTCCTTACATGCCTTACAGGTCCAGCTTTCCCAGTTCAGTTCATAGCTCTGAGTTTTGCATGTTCTTTCCATGTCTTTCCATGAGTTTCCTCAGGGCTGCCTGGTTTCCTCCCTCCATGTCAGAAGTTGGATGAGGTGTGAAAGAGTTGTGTGACTAACTGGTGGCCTGGTGCCCTGTGTGGACATCCCATGTAGAGTGTGTTCCCACCTCACACTTAGTGTCCCTTTGATAGGCTCTGGATCCACCACAACCCTGACCAGGATAAAGCAATTGATGAAGATGAATGAATGGACGGATGAATATGTAATAGCTCATGTTACAGATGCCATGCATAGAGATTAGATTTAAAAACATTAGATTTTGGGCTATGTGTACTATATGACTATCAAGAGTTTGTCATTTTACTAGTGGTGTTTTATCATAATACCTATTTGTCTTGAATGTTCTTGAAGATTGTAGCCTTGAACAAAACCAAGGAAAGGATGCGTCCTTACCAAGTGAACCAAGAGGAAGATGATCCAGACATCAAGAAGATTAAAAAGGTAGCAGGCTCCATCAGGCACCCTAGGCAAAACTCGCAGTCATGCTACTTAACACTTTCCCAAAACAGTGAAAAATGCTATACCAACACATCACCTACACATACACATCTAGTTCAAAATGGGCTAAAAACAGCATTGAATTATGAGAGTCCATCCTAGAAATGGACTGTCTTTTTTTCATCGTTAGTTTTGGAAAGGATTCCAACCATTTTTAGCCTGTTCAGAGCTCCATTTAATATGGAAAGCATTATTTCAACATCACAGAGGATACTTTTTATTAACAGAAAAGTGTTCACATTAGATCTTCCAGAGATCAGGAGTGCAAATCCTGATGATGTCACAACCAGTCTAAGAGAGCAAATCACACAGACACTAGTCAATTGTGGACATCTGTGAACTCGGCTAATTGTCCAAGACCAAAACCCTGAAGAAAGCTTGTAAATGCACTAACTACCAGTCTGACATCCTATATTAGTCTGGCTTTTTCCCATTCTGCATTTGCCGTAGCTTGAAATAGTATCTAATATGATGATCATCATGTTTTTGAGTTGTAAGCTTTTATTTGCTTAGCAACTGACCCATATTACCTCTCCTCTAGGTCCAGAGTTTCATGCGAGGCTGGCTGTGTCGGAGGAAGTGGAAGATCATTGTTCAGGACTACATCTGCTCTCCTCATGCCGAGAGCATGAGGAAGAGAAACCAGATTGTCTTTAACATGGTGGAGGCTGAGACTGAGTACGTCCACCAGCTGTCGATCCTGGTGAACTGCTTCCTCAGGCCACTCCGAATGGCTGCTAGCTCTAAAAAACCTCCCATTAGCCATGATGACGTCAGCAGCATCTTCCTCAACAGGTGTGTGTGCGTGTTTGTATGAAGGCTCTATAAGAAGTTTAGTTAGTCAGACATATGGAAAATTATATAGCACATCATTCATTAGTTTTTTGAAGATTTCTCAAGTACAAATACTATATTCAATAAATAGAAAGAGCGTAATAATGAGCATCAATGTCCTGGGATAGGCTCCAGGTTCCCCGTGACCCTGAAAAGGAGTAAGCGGTTGAAGATGGTCGGATGGATGGATGTTAGATTTGAACCATTTCTCCTTCTCTTCTCTTGACTGTTCATTTTGTCTTTTTTCCCTTTAGTGAAACAATCATGTTTTTGCACGAGATATTCCACCAAGGCTTGAAGGCAAGGATAGCAAACTGGCCCACACTGGTTTTAGGTAAGCAACTTCCATTCAGCGTCTCTGTTCAGAGCCTGATTGCTGCATTTTACTGTCATCATCAGAAAAAGACGCATAGTGAGCTGACAGGCAGACATCAAGGACGAGCTGTCTCTATTGATGCACAACGCCTTAGTTAAACACAGTCAGTGACGTCTGATTTCCCGCTATCTCACCGTCTACAGACAAACACACTCTCAAACAATGAAATCCTCACAAAACGTTGTCTCATCATTCCAGCTCTGAAGGCCAAGATAAGTGTTCTCCAAACCTGCAAATAAAACGCTGGATTGTTTTATGGCCTTGGCTCTCAGAATAGGGACCAGTTCTTTTTCAATTGCGTCAGTTAGGTGGATTTGGCACACTCACAAAATAAAAGTAACTTTCTGTTTTAAGATTGCAAGAAAATTTTAGATTGGAAAAATGTGTGCGTGTATGTGTATATATATATATATATATATATATATATATATATATATATGTGTGTGTGGCATACTTATATAGCGCTTTTATCCAAAGCGCTTTATTCTGTGTCTCATTCACCCAGTCACACACACACTCATGCTGCCATGCAAGGCGCTAACTTGGCAACTTAGGGTTCAGTGTCTTGTGGCATCATCCGGGCCGGGATTCGAACCGCCAACCCTACGATTAGTGGATTAGTGGACAATTAGCGGCTCTGCCGACTGAGCCACAGCCGCCCGGACCATCCTGAGCAGAGATATTGAGTTTTCCATAAACAGCAGTTTAACAAAAAGTTATTGTGTGCCATGACACAAAGATGGCCGTCATAGTTAAACTAAGTAAATAAAAAAGAAAACGTTTTAATGGTGCTTTGCGATGCTAATACATAGAGATAATCACTAAAAAAAAGGGAAATTAAAAATGGTCAAGCAACCTGCACTGGACCTCTTGAGATGGACTGACCTTAAACCTTCTGTTATAATAATAATAATAATAATAATAATAATAATAATAATAATAATAATAATAATAATAATAATTTATATAGCGCTTTTTACAATGGTACATTGTCTCAAAGCAGCTTTACAGAAAAATCATTTTTTACATTTACAAGCGACTTATTAATGAGAGCACACTCACACACCAATGGGAGCAGAGCTGCATGCAAGGTGCTAGCTTGCCATCGGGGGCAACTTAGGGTTCAGTGTCTTGCCCAAGGACACTTCGGCATGGGATCACCCGGGCCGGGATTCGAACCCCCAACCCTACGATTAGTGGATTAGTGGACAACCCGCTCTACCAACTGAGCCACAGCCGCCCTAATGTGTTATGTGTTCTGGTGACATTCTCTGGTTAACTGAATCGTGTGTTAGGCTCCACAGGTATTTGTTTTTTTATTTACATGTTCAGTTACAAAAATGGTCAAAATCTAAATTTAATACATTTAAAACAAAAGGATGATGACGATATTGATTGCTTTTGGTTCTGTTTGAGCTTGTTTTCTATTGGTTTTGATAGATTTCCACAAATGTGTGGAATTAGTTTTGTAGATAAATTGTAATGTTGGTGATAAATTACTTTTATTTATTTATTTTTAACCCAGAAGCCAGTGGAGAGTAAAAACCTTTTTTTCTCTCAGCAGTGCACATCAATGAGGAATTTAAAGCAATTAAATCCAGCTAAACCTGTCTCACTGTTTAAGTGCCTGACACTGTTATCCCTCCCTTTAGCTGATCTCTTCGACATTTTGCTGCCTATGCTGAACATCTACCAGGAGTTTGTTCGGAATCACCAGTACAGCCTGCAGGTTTTAGCGAACTGTAAACAGAACAGGGATTTTGACAAGCTGCTGAAACAATACGAGTCCAATGCTGCGTGTGAGGGAAGGATGCTAGAAACCTTCCTCACATACCCCATGTTTCAGGTATGACCAACCCTCCTGTCCTGTACAATCCCAGAACAAGGCAAACCTAGAGCGTCATTATTTTTGCTACTGTTTATATTTTATGTATGATTTGATGTAATTACATTTCTTAAACATCTGTATTAGTTATCCATTTTGCACTTTACAACAACATTCACAAACGTGCTTCTTCTTTTCACACGGTTTTTCTACAGATCCCACGCTATATTATATCTCTACATGAACTCTTGGCTCATACGCCGCATGAGCATGTAGAGCGGAAGAGTCTGGAGTTTGCCAAGTCGAAGCTTGAAGAGCTGTCCAGGTAATGTCTTATAGACATGATGGCTGCTTGAAGTTTCTTCAGCCTGACACTCGAATGAATTGAATCTGCATGTCAATGTTCACAGGCCGGTAGAAGTCAAGACAGTAACACCTTTGTGTCTGTGTGTTCAGAGTCATGCATGATGAGGTGAGTGACACAGAGAACATCCGCAAGAACCTGGCTATCGAGCGCATGATTGTAGAAGGTTGTGACATCCTCCTCGACACCAGTCAGACATTTGTGAGACAAGGTGAGCTCCGTTCACCAACGTGACCCTGCTGTGAACCTTCACTGAACTTTAAGGCCAGCTCATATCGGAGTTAGCAGTCTATGTAATCCTGAGAAAATCTAGTTAAAGCTGGGAGTAAAAATGGGGTGTTAAAGTTCTCTGGACAGCTCTTTGTGAGGAATTGGAGTTAATCCTAGGAGTAAATCTTAAGCATGAGGTACGACAGATGCACTGCTGTAAATCGATCAACCACACCGCCATTTCCAAAACAAGGCCCAAACACTGATAGAAAAGTCATTTTTCAGAGATAGACCTGAAAGATATTTTGACTCTCATCTACACCAATAAAAATATTATTAAGCACTGTGAGAGCACCTGAAAAGATCAAAATCTCGAGAGTATTTTTTAAAGCCAATCAGTCGAGGTTTACATTAGTGAATCTCCTTATAACTCAGTAGCCCTTTTTCGGAACTAGTACGATTTTCCTGAATACCACAATTGTGTAAATGCTCTTTCGAACAGTTTACGAAAAAACCCAACAAAAGATAAGATAGTGTTAATTATAATAAATGTAGCTCCACTTCCACAGAGGATCCAATTACAGCTTCAACCTACTTACTGAGGGTGTTTCTGAGAGTTAACCATTCTTTGTTCTCTATTAGAAGAAAGATGGATTAAGAAAAATATTGGATTTGCATTCACCCTGAGTGGTCAGGATAAGAATGAGATAGTAAAGGTGATTAATGCCTCGTATCCCACCATGTTTAACTGTGACAAAAATGTGCTATTGTGTGTGTGTGTGTGTGTGTGTGTGTGTGTGTGTGTGTGTGTATGTATGTATGTATGTATGTGTGTATATATATATATATATATATATATATATATATAACACACACACAGTATCTCACAAAAGTGAGTACACTCCTCAAATTTATGTAAATATTTGATGATATCTTTTCATGTGACAACACTAAAGAAATGACAC
>JAFFST010048652.1:17095-34759 GCA_022414735.1 Noturus placidus
ACCTCAGCTCGTTGTTCGAGCAGAAATTTGCCCCGTGTTCCATCTCGTAGGTCGAAAATCTCGTAGGTGGAGCTGCTCGTAGGTAGAGGTACCACTGTATTCACTTGTTTGAACAAGTGAGCAAAGATGATTGGTTGTGGTATCCATACAAATTGAGATTGTAGTGAGTGCGTGGAAGGTCTACGTGGAAATGTAAGGAGTGAAAGTATGAGCTTTTTCACAGAATTGTAATTAAGAGTAATTGATTTTCACTTATACTTTGAAGAAGAGAAAATCCCCTTAAGGTTGTACTAGTCAAATACAATTACGCAAAGCCACAGGCTGTGAGATTTGTGGAATTTTACCGTCTCTGTTGGAAAAAGCTATTGTGAACTACTCGCTGAATTGAATTGTATTTTATTTGTTTGTTTATTTATTTATTTATTTATTTTAATCATGTAGGTTATGCTATGTTCTTCAACACTACAAAGTTTAAACTGATCGTACATATGCACAATTTAGGGTAGTGTCTCAAACTACATTCTATGCACTAAGTTGTGTGGCCCAAAATAGAGCATATAATTGTGTGGCAGTCTGGGAAAACTCGTCAGAAGTCACTGTGGCAAACCTCCAAAAATCACAAAGGAGCGTTGTTTTTTTTTATTTTTTATTTTTTTTTTTTATTTCTGCCTGTTACATACTTTAACATCTTCTTTAAGTCAGCATAAATATATTTCAACATTTTTTACATGTTTTTAATTAACGTTTTAGTCTTGCTTAGGCCATATAGACTTCATATAAATCAATAATGAACTTTTTCACACTATCTGTTGTGACCCAGATGAGGACGGGTTCCCTTCTGAGTCTGGTTCCTCTCAAGGTTTCTTCCTCTTAAACATCTTAGGGAGTTTCTCCTTGAAACTGTCGCCACTCTGCGGCTAGCTCAGTTGGGATAAATTCGCACCTTTAATATCTGTATAGCGTGTTGATATTTCTGTAAAGCTGCTTTGAGACAATGTCTATTGTAAAGAGCGCTCTACAAATAAAATTGAATTGAATTGAACTCCGCAAAGGAGCCAGGTTTAAAAAAAAAAAACCAAACAAACTTGGCTATAAAAGCAGTTCTAGACAGGTATGAGATGGATATAATCATGTACATTTTTTTTTTTATTAATTAAATATTAAATCAATATACACAGGAAATGAGTGTGTATACGAGGTTATATAAGAGTGCCCTTTATTAAGGGTAATCCACAAATTGTTATCAAGGTTCATTGAAGGGTTCAGAACACCAGAAGTCAAAATGAATCCTCAATAGAGATTCAGAAAGAGTCGGAAATCAAGAACCAGGAGATACTGCTTTAGAAACGTATATAAGGAAGGAGATGAAAGCAACAGAAGGGTATAACTAGCCAGTGAAATCAAGGGGAGAGCCAAGAACAGGTTCACGCATTTAGGAAATGATCCAATGACAAAACAGGCGCGAAGACACGTGACTGAAGCCAAAACAACAGCACATATAAAAATACGGACACGTGCCGTGATCGTCACGCTGAGAACACCGTTCAGTGTAGTACGAAGGGAATATTCAAATGCAGTCTTCTTCCTGTTCACTTTTGGGAGTAACCAGTTAAAATACATCCAAAAGAGTAACATATTTCAGTTCAGGAAGACGTGTAGTTTTCAGAGCTACTGTATATAGTGGAAAATGTCAAACTTTCACCAAGTGAAGGGTTGTCCCTTCTGCTGCTGTCGTCATCTTTACACCATTAAATGTTATGTGTACTGTTAAGTATTCAGAGCTCGTACGAACTCATGGTGGATGGATGGGATTTCCCTGTCAACCCTTCATTCATTCATTTTTAGTATTTCTTCTAGCTACCAGTATTTCTAGAAGATGTTACATATCCTCCTGAGTGGACTGAAAGAGTAGGCGTACAGTGTTTGTATGTGCGTGACAGTTCGATGACAGCGACTTGTGCTTTGAGTGACTAGATTAATCCATTGCCATAGTTTGTCGATGTCACCGTCGATCACGTTTAGCGTCCAAGGAGGCTAAAAACATTAACGTTTGCTAACTAAGGGACATTACGAAGAAACAGATACACGTGTCTTTGTGCCTGAATATTTCACCCTGAAAAGAAAGGGAGACAGATCAGCATAACATTGCTACTTTGGATGATGAAAATAACGAGCCACCACCCGTGGTCACAGGTCCAAGCCTGGTCCGGAAGTGTGTTGACCCAGAGTGCTTCATAAATATTACAAGATGGATGTAAATTGCTAGGTTGCCTTCCCACCCCTAACCCCCTTTTTTAACACTGTGCTTAGATACAAACGCAGAGTGCAGATAGTGTGTGTTTCTGTGCTTTGTGTTTGGAAAAGCAAACGGAGGATGCATTAATTATTTATTTATTTTACTACCTCATGCTCTCCGACTCTCTATCTCTCCTGTTCTGTCTCAGGCTCTTTGATCCAGCTCCCCTCAGTGGAGAGGGGGAAGCTCAGCAAGGTACGACTGGGTTCTCTCTCTCTGAAGAAAGAAGGAGACAGGCAGTGCTTCCTGTTCACCAAGCATTTCCTCATCTGTACCCGTAGCTCAGGAGGCAAGCTGCACCTGCTGAAAGTGAGTCAAGCACACACACACACACACACACACACACACACGTGTCTCTCTTTCATGTACAGGATCAACAGTTATGTAAATTTAAACAGCTGTCCAGTGTTCTGCCTGTCCGTTTAGATTTATGTGAATGAAAGGTCAGTTATGATTAGGAAACTTACCTTAGCATTTAGCATGTTAACATGTCCGTCTAAAATGGAGCAGCACTTGCTTGATTATTCTGATTCTCATGTCAGTGATGTAAAACACATATGACAAGCCTCTGTATACATGACCCCGCCCCCCACACCTCCCTCCAGCCCACACTCTCACACAGTCTTATTCCCTTCATCTGTCTTTATTGAACACACTTCTGCACACTGCCTCCATTTCAAATTTAAATACAGTAACACCACAACTGGCAAATCTGCTGTCTCAGCTTTAGCCGTGAACTCTGAAATGTTATGATTATGACTGGAGGAAAATGAAACGGCAGTAACAGTGGAGGAAAATGGGAGTGTCTTTGTGGAGCAGCTCATTTTAAATTACTAGGACGTTGAAAATGATTAGCAATGCTGACCTCTGAAACACTGATCGCATACAAGTGGTTGTTATTTTCTGTAATTGTACACTAACTGTAGTTTCCCTGTTTTACATTCGGAAACAACAGTGGCTACACAGTCTGTGTTTTTGTTTGCAGGACATTTTTAGACCTGTCAGTGTGAGAATTATTTCATTAATATAACTCTTTCATATGAAATCACATGACCATTCTAACCCAACATAGAATCTGGGAAACATTTGGACAAATTCTAATGATAGCTTCTTAAAGCAGTCTCATTTGGATCAAATATTGTTATGCATCATTTGACATTTGAATTATTAAATGATTAATTATTGGTATGTTATTGTCTTGACTCTATGAATTTCTACCTTTTTATTTATATATATTATATCCACCATATTTTTTTTTTTTTTATACCTTTTCTTTTTTGTAATTATACTCTTACATATTCTGTGTATGCTATAACAAGATTGGGAGTTTTTTTTTTCTGTTACAAGAAAATAAATAAAAATGATCTGAACAAGAACACTCACTTCCAGACCTGGAAAAGTATGACTTTTTATCATTTTTTGAAATTATCTTTTGTAAATATAATATTACTTTTGGCATTAGTTTTTCCACTTGTAGTCTGTGGCTCAGTCGGTAGAGCGGGTTGTCCACTAATCCACTAATCGTAGGGTTGGTGGTTTGAATCCCGGCCCGGGTGATCCCATGCCGAAGTGTCCTTGGGCAAGACACTGAACCCTGAGTTGCCCCCGATGGCAAGCTAGCACCTTGCATGCAGCTCTGCTACCATTGGTGTGTGAGTGTGTCTCATTTGTAAGTCGCTTTGGATAAAAGCGTCTGCTAAATGAATAAATATAATATATAATATAGTCCAAGTATTGTGTGATATCTACTGTACACTTTTCTGGCCACATGCTTCAGAATCTTTTGAAATTTCTTCACACTTCCACACAATTAAGGATTCCCTGATGCATTTTTATGCTTTTGTCTTTTTTTAATCATGCAGTTAATAATCTTTTTTAATAAATAAATAAATAAATAAATAAATACAGCCTTGTATTAAAAAAAAAAAAAAAAAAAAAAAAGCCTTGGAAAATCTGGAATTTTTTATTAATATTATTATTCCTATTATTATTTAATATTATTATTCCTCTTACTGATTCTTGCTGATCCAATTCCATTGACATATGGACACATGCACGTTGAGGGCAGTAATATTCATGTTTAATGACATCCTGTAATCATTGCAGCAAGGTGGCGTACTATCCCTGATTGAGTGCACCCTCATTGAGGAACCCGACGCCAATGATGAAGACGGTGAGTCCTCCTTTCGGCCCATTAACTCTCTTCCTCAAACCCACGTGGCTTGATGACACAAAGCTGCTAATGCATTCCATATTTTGTCGCAGGTTAATTAACTGCCAAAAGCAGGTCTAAAGATGGAGCTCAAAGTAGCGCTTGTAAATGTCACATGGATCAATGCTATCATCATGCAGATCCATTAGCTCCTCTGAAGGTCGGGCTGGAATGCCCATTTGAATGCTTTATGACCATCCAGTGATGTTCCTGTCATAGTTAATGAGAATAATCTCATAGAGTTCATTAGGTGGATGCCAGTGTTTGTCCAGTAGGTTGTTAAAGATATGCTTGTGGTTCATTTGGAGATTCAAAGTAACTAAAATAATCTAGATGCCTGAGTAAAGTTGAAGCTTTACAGTGACTTAATATGGCTTATATTTGTAAAGAAGCTTCATCAATATAATGTAATTTTATATACATGAAACATTCTTGCAATACAAAATTTAAACAAATGGATCCTATTTGATTCACCTATTTGGTGTGTGTTTGACTCTTAGCTAAGACCTCAGGGCAGGTGTTTGGCCATCTGGACTTTAAGATCGTGGTGGAACCTGCAGACACTCCTGCATTTACAGTGGTGCTTCTGGCTCCATCACGCCAGGAGAAGGCGGCCTGGACCAGTGACATCAGCCAGGTAAAAGAGCTGAGTGAAAAATTCTATACTTAACTGGTTATATTTGCTTTTTCTCTATTCAGCACTTCGTAATAATTATTCAAGGGTTATGCAACACTTCAGCTATACCTATTATTTAATACTTATTTAGCACTTCTCAGTTCCAACAATGAGGCAAGTTGTGTAAGTTTGAACAGGGAAATCATAAAACAGTGCCCGTAAAGCTGAGATTGTGAACGAATTATGCAATTGTATTATCATCTGCACTAATGAGGCAGAAGGCAGTAACTGCTCTTAGAATGAAACTGAGAAAATTGCTGTTTTAGGTATAACTGTGTTGAGATCTGCTGACTGTTCAAGGCTTTAGCATAATGATATTACATCATTTTACCTCATCAAACCATTCAGTCAAACCTCTTGCACTATTGATTTATGGAGGAGTCATCCTGGAGGAGACCACTCCCATCAGGGTAGAAATCCTTCATCATAGGATAAAGCTGATCGGTCAGATTGGCAATCGTCTGTACATTGAATCATTAACTATAGAGTCGTTGAAGGGATAATGGTAAGGTTTTAATCAATTACAATGACAAAATGCCATGGCAAAAACAGGAAGAACCTGCCTTTAGTCTTAGAAAGGCAGTAATGTCAGCCAAACTTCAATGCACTGCAGGCAAAAGTACTCCTCAGAATAAAACCGAAAGTTTTTGTGTAAATTTCACGTAAGCCACGGAGAGATGACTTTATTGGAGGCGCTCACTCGGGTTCACTGGCTCATTGTATTCTCTGCCAATGTGTAAATTTAATTAAACACCAAGTTATTTTACAATGTCACTTTGTGTAATGACTTCAGCCCAGTGTAGTACAAAGTAGTAAAGCTTTCTTCTTGTACCTTTTATGTGACGTGCAGTGTATTGATAATATCCGCTGTAATGGCCTGATGACCAGTGTGTTTGAAGAGAACTCCAAAGTTACTGTGCCACACATGATCAAGTAAGGCACGATATGTGTTTTCAGTCCTGTATATGTTATTTGTGTGTGTATGTGTGTATTTGTGTATTCTTGTGTGCTGCCTGCTTTTAGGCACTTGTCCTGCCCCTGCCTTTGTGGCGTTTCTGTGTATTTACTTTCAGCTGATCATTTTCACTGTGTGTGTGTTTCTGAATGTCAGTCCTTAGTGAAAATGCCCCCCACATAAAATTCATTAACTCATTACATGTAACTCCACATGACACCACATTTTTCCCATTTCATCGCATCTCTGAGTACACGCTGGCTTTGGCTCATGAGGCTGCTTTGATGTATGCTCTTCATCAGATCTGATGCGCGTCTCCATAAAGACGATGTTGACATTTGCTTCAGCAAGACGCTCAACTCCTGCAAGGTTCCCCAGATCCGCTACGCCAGCGTTGAACGGCTGCTGGAGAGGCTGACAGACCTGCGCTTCCTATCTATCGACTTCCTTAACACCTTCCTGCACACGTATCGCATCTTTACCTCCGCTGCGGTGGTCATGGACAAGCTGGCTGACATCTATAAGAAGCCCTTCACCTCCATTCCAGTCAGGTGATTTAGTCCGACAGCAGCCTGGCTTGTACAAGCAGAAGGTCCCGACTGCTTACTTTTGCTTTCCTTTTTTTTTTTTCTGGAGTAGAGGGAAGAGGTTGTACAGCTTTTGATTAACAGCAGGAAGCACACTTAAGGTCATACGTTTACATACTTATGTTCATAATTTTTAAAACGGGGATCATAAAAATTTCATGTTGTGTGTTTTTTTTTTATATATATTTAATTCTGTCCTTAATAAGCTATTTCAAATGTTTACATATAGTCCATGAGACACAATAATAACTGAATTTACACAAATGAACCAGTTCAAAAGTTACTGTAATGATCGGCTATAATGATGTCATGTGGTCACCGCCCTGCTCTCTCTCTCTCTGTGACCTCCACATTGTGTGCTGACACGCGGTCTCATATAATGTACCATTTTTGGGATGTTTTACTCAGTTAAATCCTCTTCTAATGACTGACCTGTACCCCTGCGTAAACCTATGGTATCCTTCAATGTAATAAACAGAGATCAGCACTTTTACTTTGTGTCCAGCTGAGTTATATTAACTTTCCTGAGCAACCTGTGAGGATCTAGTCAGATCCTTACAATACGCCTGGTTTTTTTTTTTTTTTTACATTTTTTATTCATTTAGCAGACGCTTTTATCCAAAGCAACTTACTAACCAGAGCACACTCACACACCAATGGTAGCAGAGCTGCATGCAAGGTGCTAGCTTGCCATCGGGGGCAACTTAGGGTTCAGTGTCTTGCCCAAGGACACTTCGGCATGGGATCACCCGGGCCGGGATTCGAACCGCCAACCCCACGATTAGTGGACAACCCGCTCTACCGACTGAGCCACAGCCTGATGATTAATACCGTGTGTTCTGTGAGAGTTCTTCATGAGTCCCTTGTTTGTCCTGAGCTGTTAAACTGCCCACTGTTCTTCAGAAAAATCCTCCAGGTCCTGAACATTCTTTACTCATTATGTTTTATTTCAATTTTGTTTTTTACTTTAGTACCGTCCTTCAGAAGGTAAATAAGATTTTTACATGTTTTGCAGAAGACAAAATAATAACAGTTTACACTGCTCATCCTGTATAAAAGCTTGCACCAAGGTTATAACAAGTTTATCGGGTTTCCTTCTTGAGCATCAGTGAATGTTTGCACCTTATGTAATAGTCGTGTACGAGCCCCTCAGTTGTCCTCAGTGTGAAAAGATGGACCTCAATATGCAGAAGATGCTGGAAAAGTAAAGAATGTGCAGGACTTGGAGGATTTTTCTGAAGAACAGTGGGTAGTTTAACTGCTCCGGACAAACAAAGGACTCATGAAGAACTCTCACAAAACATAAACACAGTCACTGATCATCCAGGTAACGACACACGGTATTAATCATCGTGTGTGTGTGTGTAAACTTCTGAACTGGTTAATTTGTGTAATTTCAGTTATTATTGTGTCTTGTGGACTATATGTAAACATATGTAAAATGGGGCGTCTGTGGCTCAGTCGGTAGAGCGGGTCGTCCACTAATCCACTAATCGTAGGGTTGGCGGTTCGAATCCCGGCCCGGGTGATCCCATGCCGAAGTGTCCTTGGGCAAGACACTGAACCCTAAGTTGCCCCCGATGGCAAGCTAGCACCTTGCATGCAGCTCTGCTACCATTGGTGTGTGAGTGTGCTCTCATTTGTAAGTCGCTTTGGATAAAAGCGTCTGCTAAATGAATAAATGTAAATGTAAAATAGCTGATTCAAGACAGAACTAAATAAAAAAACATCTAATTTTTATTATCCCTGTTATTATGAACATTATGTACACATCTATAATGTGTACGTAAACTTGTGAGCTCGACTGACGAAAAATTACTGATGGATTCAAATCGCTTACGGATTGAATGTATATTGTGCTGGAATCAATCACACTGAAATGCTACACTGGTACAGCTGGTCTATCATATAATTTAGTAATATTGCACAAGCAAGCGTGATGTTGTACTGAATATCAACAGGGCTGTGATTCGGCCATAGGTCACAGCTGGGTATAGAGCGTTACGTGTTGCCCTGGAACATACAGACTGACTGATAGCTTGAATTGGATTTTTATGTAGCGAACACAGACAAGTGGAGTAACACGTACCAGTGCAGTTACACTAAATATTAACACAATGCTTGTCGGGTCAAATTAGTTTACTGGAGCTTTCTGGTATATAAATATATGCTAAAGAATTTTAAACCCGGTATGCCAGGTTTGTTCAGGAACAAACACACAAACAAAGTGTGTAGAAGTGTGAAGTGACAATGCTTTGCATCAAGCTTCCCTTAATAAACATTATTAACTGCATTAGTTAACAAAAACAAACCATGCACTTCAGAACGGATCAATTACCAAGCAACTTAGCAAGTGTATTAAAATAGTAACGAAATATTAATTCCACTTGCCTTCAATGAAATGAATAAATAAAAATGAAATGAATAAACGTTACGAAATGTTCATCAACTTACTAAACATAAATTATCCGAAACTAAACAATGTTAATTCATCGAAAATGAAATTGAAGTACATAGTATTTCACGTTGTTTGATAAACTCCTGAAGGCTGAAAACAGTTTATTGTTTTAAAGTCATCTAAGACGTTAACAACACAAATAATTGACTAATGACGCGTTCTATATTGTGTAACAGTGTTCTGGAGCACATAACGTTCTGCTTGAAAGTATCTGTTATAGAAATATGCAAACTTTACTAAAATTTCCTATACAAAAAAAAAACCAACAACTTCATTCTAGTATGAATTTTTCATACGGTTTCTATTCTGAGAATCAGTTTTTACGTCATTACACAGCGAACGTTATATACTTCTTAAAACCGTCCGAATCCCTTCCAGTCTCACCAGATTTATTGTCATCACATAGATAAGGAATTAGGCAATATAAACTCCTTCTTAGTTTACGATTTTGACACTACTGGGAAATCTGACAAAGAACGAATTATTCTGCTCATTGCTATATTTCATGATAAAGCTTCTTTTAAATGTTTTTTGGTGTGCATATTTTAAAGATTGCTGTTTGATATTAGGTCGTCGTTTGTGCAATGTTTTGTTGTTGTGTGTCATGTCCTTCATCGCCCTCTCATAATCTGCTGTCACACAGGATCCAGTATCCCTCATTCGATCGCTTGTCTATCACATCCTTCTGTCCAGATTACAGCTTGAAGATGAGGAAGATAGCCATGGACCAATCAAAGTAACATATCATATAGCACCCCCCCCCCTCCCTCTCTCTCTCTCTCTGTGTAGCCTGCTCTTACAACAATCCAATAATAGATAGATGGATGGATAGACGGGGTGGCTGTGGCTCAGAGCGGTAGAGCGGGTTGTCCACTAATCCACTAATCGTAGGGTTGGTGGTTCGAATCCCGGCCCGGGTGATCCCATGCCGAAGTGTCCTTGGGCAAGACACTGAACCCTAAGTTGCCCCCGATGGCAAGCTAGCACCTTGCATGCAGCTCTGCTACCATTGGTGTGTGAGTGTGCTCTCAATAGTAAGTCGCTATGGATAAAAGCGTCTGCTAAATGTAAATGTAAATGTAGATAGAAGTTATTAAAGAAGTATGGTGATTGCAGTTGTATTTCACTGATTGTGAAGTTGTAAGGTCAGTCACCTATTAATGCACCTATTAAAGCTTACACATCTCTCTCGGCTACGTGAAAATGGCAGATGACCTGCAGACGTCATCTCCAAGTAAAGTTTTACATGAAACAGGAAATTCAAGCTCCAGAATGCTACCTTCAAACCAGTCATTACTACTGAGGATAGTATTTTTAAAAACTTTGATCGGCTGATTGGTTTACACGGTAAACTCAAAAACGAATAAAATCCCATGACACGCGGTCATATTACAATAATAAAAAAATAGTCAAATGAACGTGGAAGTATTCTGAAAGTGCAAAGCCATGCAGTTTGCTACATAGGAACTGTAATTGTACTGAATTTGCAAGAAAGATTGTAATGCATTAAATCTGCAATGGTTTCATTTTATGATATCATGCGTTGGGATTATTTATGAGTGTATAAATATAGCAGTTTCATGAATAGGTTTTAAAGAACAACTCTTGGCTGAGGACTTTTAGTGTCACTTAGTGTTAGATCATTTTTTCGTATATGGCCGCTGGTTAGTGTCCGTAGCCTGTTCTTTCTATTATCTATGGCCTGATCATTTCAATCATGTGCTTTTATTACGTTCATAAAATAAACCCAAATAAACTCCTCAGCAATCCCTGAGATTTAGAAGGTCATATTTTCTGAACAAAGCAGAATCTCTACATCACACAATCGATGATGATGAATTTTCGCTGAAAATGTCTTCGCTTAACCCATGTCTGCCAGACAGTCCTCGTGTTTTTCAGCACCATGATCCTTATTCATTTCATTTTATCCAGTCCTATTGTGTTTTTTTTTTTTTGCGTTTAAAAAAAAACAAAAAAACATAACCCATTGTGTCTGGACACAAACACACCTCATCCATCTTTCATCTCTGTTCCCTCTGTTCTTCAGTGAAAGATGAATAAATGTTTGCTCCCTATTGGAAAATCTGTCCAGAAGCATGCTCTCTACCTCACACTGCCACATATGTTCTCCCAAACCCAGGTCCCTGGAGCTTTTCTTCGCTACCAACCAGAACAACCGCTCCAGCAGCACGAGCAGTGAGCATCCCAACGAGAAATCTCCTCGCCTGCGCAGGAAATTCTCCTCGCCTCCTCCTCTCTGCATCCCCTCACTCACGTCCTCTCCTGTGCGAGCCCGAAAGCTCTCCCTCAACTCTCCGCTCAGTTACAGGGTGGCTGCACTGGACCTCTCCAACCTTGTCTCCTTCTCCAACGCCAACAGCCCCACCTCAGCCAACCCCTGCATCTCGCCTCCTCCGTCCTCCAACATCAAGTCTCCTCAGGATCCTTCACCTGAGCAGAGTCCTGGCGCCAATGATGACAGTGCAGACACACCACGCATCGACGCGCTCTCTGGAAAACTGCGCCGTAGCATTCGGAGGGGTAAGCTTGCCTCTTTGTCCAGAGGGAAGGATATGGTCAGGTGATGGAAGGCCTGAATTTTAATAAGTCCTCAAGCTTATAACACATCAAATCATATATTGAGTAGAATCTAACGGATTCAACAGATTTACATTTACATTTACATTTATTCATTTAGCAGACACTTTTATCCAAAGCGACTTACAAATGAGACACACTCACACACCAATGGGAGCAGAGCTGCATGCAAGGTGCTAGCTTGCCATCGGGGGCAACTTAGGGTTCAGTGTCTTGCCCAAGGACACTTCGGCATGGGATCACCCGGGCCGGGATTCCAACCACCAACCCTACGATTAGTGGATTAGTGGACAACCCGCTCTACCGACTGAGCCACAGCCGCCCCCTTTAATCGTATAAACAAGGCTAATAAAGTATTAGCCATTATGAACTCTACGTCTCTGAGGGTTTGCATCCATAAAAGCACACAAGAAGACCATTTATTGGATGCATTTAAAGGATCGATGTGAATTCTACAACAGAATACTCAACATATATCATGATGCCTCTGGCACACGTTTGCTTCTTTAAGGAGAATGAGATGAATCAAATTTATTAGATACCCCCCCAAACCACATCTCTTTCTAATGTACGCATTCTAATCTGACCAATTTTTCCTATAAATGTTACCATTAATAGTGGAAAAAATTATTATTATGTTTATTGTTGCAACAATAAACATAGGGCGGCTGTGGCTCAGTCGGTAGAGCGGGTTGTCCACTAATCCACTAATCGTAGGGTTGGTGGTTCGAATCCCGGCCCGGGTGATCCCATGCCGAAGTGTCCTTGGGCAAGACACTGAACCCTAAGTTGCCCCCGATGGCAAGCTAGCACCTTGCATGCAGCTCTGCTGCCATTGGTGTGTGAGTGTGTCTCATTTGTAAGTCGCTTTGGATAAAAGCGTCTGCTAAATGAATAAATGTAAACAACATTTAATGGGTAAAGAACCATGGACTGGAAAGTTCTTTACAGAACCAAAAATGGCCCTTTAGGGAACCAAAAATGATTCTTCTAAGAACCTTTTCTGGCACCTTTATTTATTTATTTTTAAAAGGGAATGGTTCCCCTTGGCTATAGTATGACCTAAACATCTTCACATCTGAGAAAACAAAGCACTTTTAAAGCCACAAGTAATGCCAAGATAAAGTTCCTAACTGAATGTTTTTTTCTTTCCCCTGAAGCACGGTTCGTTTTATGTGATATGGAATCCTGCATCTTTAATAGCTTTTCGAAATGAGCGCGGTTCAGTCTGAAGGCCAAATCCTAAAAATGACATTTTCCTTTATTTATATATATATATATATCAACAACTCCTTGTAAACCACAGGAGCAAGTAGTGTGCAAGCACTCTGCTAATGCAAAACAGAATTTCCTAAGCTGTTTGCTTAACGAAGTACTCCGCATTAAGGCTTTTCTGTTGCCTGCTGGTTGTAAAAGTTCAGTATGGTGTATCAGCCATTTGTCCTTTATTACACAAACGGAAAAGTCATGTGCTATAGTTCTCCGCTTTGTCAGCACATCGATATGTTGATAATTGCTCTCCGAGTTTGTTTTGCCTGCAAAGTCTGGGCCGTTCTTACCCCTCGTGCGGTCTCCTGCAGAGTTCCCAAACTCAACCCAGCTAACAGCGTTCAGTTCCTGCTTTACAAATTGCAATAATGGCCCCGTGATTTTGTTGTATTTATTGTATCTATTGCCTGCGACAGGAAGACGGGTGTTATCGCATAACCATTAGCACTAAGGCATGGCTTTTGCACAAGATCTGAGAATTCATGGGATGTCTTGCTGATCTATCGTCCTCATTTCCCAGTTTATTGAGTTGTTTTTATGTGTGTGTGTTTTGTTATTTATTTATTTATTTATTTATTGGTTTGTTTGTTTTTTTTAGCTGCAGAGCAACTTTCCAATAACCTGCAGTTTCCTTTTTACTGTGTTCTGATTGTGTGTTTTGTAACCTGTGGAAATGGAAGTGGGGAAATTGGTTTTGTGCGTATCAAGGTGTGTAAAAAGATACTGATAATGATGAACCAATTCGGCACACATCAGCAGGAAATCTGTTGTGTAACTCTTTAGCAGAATTGGTTCTGTCGTTTCCTTTTTGTTGTTGTTGAGATTTTATGTACGATGTCTAGCTTTTTGCCATTTGTGCTGAGATGCCACTGTGTCACGTTTATTCAATCACAGGAGCACATAGATGCCACAGTGACGTATAGATGGTCCAGAAGCAAAATCAGAAGAACAAGGAACATCATACTGTATAGTCACTCAAAACACAAGAGCCATATGAGGCTCCTATTTTGTAGAGTGAGATCTTCGTGAAGATAATGTCAATGCAGGTGTAAACGCTGATCTTCATTTCACCTTGTTTCCTTGTCTGCCTCCAATTTACTCTGCACAGTCAGATTCCTCCACGTACACTAGAAAAAGAAAAAAAAACAACCATAAATAAAAGATATTTATAATTTTGTTACACAACATAATTGGTTTGCTTTACAGTGTGTGATGTTATGAGGGACAGTATAAAGGGGTTTCCTTCTGCCACCAGCTGTCCTAGAATCAGCCTCAATGGAGAAGTTCATTCCTGAGTCACCACAAGGCAGTGAAGCTGGAGATCTCTCGCCCTGCAGGTCGCCGTCTACACCAAGACACATGCGCTTCAGAGGTCCTGGAGGTAACACACTGAATTTTCTCTTTCTCTGTGTGTGTGTGTGTGTGTGTGTGTGTGTGTGTGTCTTCAAAGTTAAAAAGTTTGAATGAAAACTTTTAAACGCATTCTTTAAAATAAATAATGATCATAATGGGGGTACGGTGGATTAGTGGTTAGAACCCCGCGTCTTCGGGGCTCGGGGTTCGAACCCCGACCTGTGTGCGTGGGGTTTTCATGTTCTCCTTTTGGGTTTCCTCCCCTAGTCCAAAGACATGCAGGGTAGGCTGATTGGCATTTACAGATTGTTCGTAGTGTGTGAATGTGTGTGTGATTGTTCCCCGCGATGGGTTGGCACCCCGTCCCCTGCCTTGTGACCCGAGTTCCCTGGGATAGACTTCAGGCTCCCCAGCAACCCTGTTTACGATACATGGCCCAGAAAATGGAGAGATGGATGATCATAATGAAGAGAAACCCAACTCTGTGTCATTTGTCTGAAATTATATTTTTCAAATGAAAAGCCTCAAGTGTTAAAATATCTTACATTGTTAGTTGAATAGGTCTTAGATTTCAGGCTTTTTAGGTCATTCATATCCCAGTGTTTCCACTATGAGCTGACAAAGCAGCTCGATACAGTTTATTATCTGTTTCTAAGCGAGCGCAACCAGTTTGACATTCAGGGCAATGTTTAAACTGAGATTTACTTCATTCTACACAAATTAGTTATGATGTGGTGAAGTGACTAATCCAATTAGCTAACATCCTACAATTCTCTATGTCGAAATTTCAGCCACTACCTGCATTTGCTTTCCAGTTAACGCTGTTTGTTTGTCTTGCAAGGATGGAAGCTTGGTTTCTTTCTTTCCCCCCTGAGCATCATGATGATATAATTCTTGAATTCATTTTCTCACTGTAAATTATAGTTGAATGCAAAGGTTTGTACACACATTGAGTCTCCAGCCTGCAGTTTCTTTCTATATCTGTCATATTGAGATGTAAACTGTCTTTTTAAAGTTGCACATAGGTCGGGAGAACAATATAGTCCTGACAAAATTACTTTCCAAATTGCTTTTGTTAAATTTGATATATTTGTTAAATATGTTTTGGGTTATTGTCTTGTTGCAGGATACACCATTTTATATTTAACATTTCAGCAGACCTAACATGATATCGGCTACCAGATATCACTCAAAAATATGCAGAAACATATGCAGAACTCTCTGATATTAACTGACACCCTGGAAAGCCCAATCCCTTTCTCCCAGTCATGTTCCACCTCCATTTTCCCTTTCTGTCAGTGTAAATGGAGAATGTTTTCAGTTCATTAATGTGAAATAACATCTATTACTGTAACTATATTTACAGTCCCCTCTGAAACTATTGGAACGGCAAGTCGAATTCATTTGTTTGTGCTATACAGCAAAGACATTAGGGTTTGAGATCGATATATGGATACGAGATGAGAGTTCAGTATTTCAACATTGATTTCCTGGTATTTACATATAGAATGTGTTAAACAACATAAAACACTTTGGTTTTGTATCAGACCACCCAATTTTTAGGTGAGCAAAAGTATAAGAACATATATTTCTATAACACGGAGGTCTTCAACAGGGGGTCTGCGGAGGTACTGCATGGGGGTCGCGAAAGGTTTGGTACCAGTTTGATATAACACAATTTCATACAATATATATATATATATATAATTAGGGGGTCCCCGATCCATCTCGCCATCAGTTTGGGGGTCCTTGGCCTGGAAAACGTTGAAGACCCCTGCTATAACATGTACAAGACACACACTTCATATGTCTTGAAGTAAATGAAAGTAAATAACCCTTAATATTTGGTTGCATATCCCTTGCTTGCAATAAGTGCAACAATCCTGCGACTCATTGACATCAGCAAATTGTTGGTTTCTTTTTCCAGGCTTTTACCACAGCCTCTTTCAGTTGTTCTCAATAGGGTTAAGGTCTGGTTGGCAGTGTGTTCTGGATCATTGTCTTGCTTCATGATAAACTTCCTCCTGATTAATTTGGATGCATTTCTCTGTAAATCTGCAGACAGAATGTTCCTGTAAACTTCTGAATTCATTCTGCTGCTGCCATCATGAGTTACGTCATCAATGAAAATTGGTGACCCTGTTCCAGAAGCAGCCATGCAAACCCAAACAATGAGCACATCTTTTCTTTCTCCACACTTTGGCCTTTCCATTATGTTGCTAGAGGTTAATTTTTGTTTCAGAACTTTTGTGGCTTATCTCTGTATTTCTTTGTGAATTCCAATCTGGAATTCTGCTTCTTACTGCTGATGAGTGGTTTGCATCTTGAAGGTATATCTCTATATTTTCCCACTTGACATCTTCTTTGAATGGTGGATTGTGCTACCTTCACCCCCTGCCCCCTGGAGGTTATTTGTGATGTCACTAACTGTTGTTCTCAGCTCTCACATTATTTTGGTCATTAGCTATTGTTGTTTTGCTTGGCTGACTGTTCCGTGTCTGGTTATTGGTACACCAGTGGGTTCTTTCTTTTTCAGGACATTCCAAATTGTTGTGTTGGCTATGCGCAATGCCTGTGCAATGGCTCTTATAGATTTTCCATCTTTTCTCAGCCTCAAAATGGCCTACTTCTCTCCCATAGACAGCTCTCTGCTCTTCATATTGGTTTGTCCTTTTTAATAACAGATGTAGTTTTCACAGGCAAACCTAGGGTTAAAACCAAGTGTAAACATTCAGAGCTATTAATCCTTTAAGCAATTAATTTAACAGGCAACACCTGGACAGCAAGATACACCTATCAGTCACATTTTGCTATATATATATACTGTATATGTGAGTGTATGTATATATATACATGTGTGTGTATGTATATATATATATGTGTGTGTATATATATATGTATGTATGTATGTATGTATGTATGTATGTATGTATGTAGGGGATGTAGCTCAGTGGTAGAGTGCTTGCTTTGCATGTATGATGTCCAGGGTTCAATCCCCTGCATCTCCACTTCTGAGTTCAGCCAAACAGTGTAGGGCGGCTGTGGCTCAGTCGGTAGAGCGGGTTGTCCACTAATCGTAGGGTTGGTGGTTCGAATCCCGGCCCGGGTGATCCCATGCCGAAGTGTCCTTGGGCAAGACACTGAACACTAAGTTGCCCCCGATGGCAAGCTAGCACCTTGCATGGCAGCTCTGCTACCGTTGGTGTATGAGTGTGCACTTGTAAGTCGCTTTGGATAAAAGCGTCTGCTAAATGAATAAA
>JAFFST010048652.1:110255-137082 GCA_022414735.1 Noturus placidus
ATATATATATATATCCATCCATCCATCCATCCATCCATCCATCCATCTTCAACCGCTTACTCCTTTTCAGGGTCACGGGGAACCTGGAGCGAATCCCAGGAGTTATCGGGCACAAGGCGGGGTACACCCTGGACAGGGTGCCAGTCCATCGCAGGGCACAATCACATACACTCTCACACACACAGTCATACACTACGGACACTTTAGACACGCCAATCAGTCTAACATGCATGTCTTTGGACTGGGGGAGGAAACCGGAGTACCCGGAGGAAACCCCCGACACACGGGGAGAACATGCAAACTCCACACACACATGGCCCTGGCGGGGCTGGAACCCTGTACCCTGGAGGTGTGTGTATATATATATATATATATATATATATATATTTACATTTATTCATTCAGCAGATGCTTTTATTTTATTTTTTATATTATATGCTTTTATAAGCGACTTACAAATGAGGAAATACAAGCAAGGCGATATATCAAGTGGAGAACAATACAAGTAGTGCTACCATACAAGATCTTTAATTGAGTTCTAGAAAGCAAAGTGCACAGAGTAAGGTGGAAATGCCAGCGTGTAAGGGTTTTTTTTTTTGTTGTTGTTGCTTTTGTTTTTGATAATGTGAGGTTGGCATTTTAGGGGTTAGTTAGAGGTGGGTCTTTAGCTGTTTTTAAAACAGATTCTGTGGTCCAGAAGTTCATTCCACCACTGAGGGACAGATAGTTTCAAGGTTCTGTAAAGGGACCTTTATATATATATATATATATATATAAATTTATATTGCTGTAAGGTACAATAGAGGTACATACAAAAATAAGAACTGAGAGAGCAGGATCAAAAAACAGCTCCCGCAATCATCTATAGTTGAATGCAATTGTGAACTTGAGTGATGTAGATGAGGTTGAGGAACTGTCAGAGCCAGAAACACCAGACCATGCTGACAACTGACAGTGCTGCCATGGAAGGGTGCGGCAGCGGTGACAAAAACCAGCTTCCTGTTTAGGCCACGCCCACTTTTTTATTACCACGCCGTTACCATGGTAATTACCATTACCAGTGACAGTTCTTTTCTGTGGGTTATAGCCTAGCTACCTAAATAAATCATTTGTAGTGTGTAATTCTGACTTGTATAATAATAATTGCTGTATTATCATCCCTGGTAGCCATTCTCAGAATTTTAACACTGTTTTAGATTCACCCACTTTTTTTTATTTTTTTTATTTTTTTTGCATTTGTAAAATATCTAGGCCACAGTCACGGTGATCTCGCGCACAATACCTGGTCTGTCAAAAGTCCTAAGTCCTCATTATCGGCTCACCAATATACTTTCGGATGAAACCGCGATCGTTATTCATCAGACAGCAACTGCTTTAAAAGTGCCTCGATTAAAGACCTGTCACTTTTAATTAGCGCGAGCAAGACTGAGTGGCGCTGCGGGGGAGTGCGGGCTAAACAAAGGAAACTTTCTAAACACCAACTCGAAGAACATCGAGTGCAAAGTCCCACAGAGAGCCTCCAGTCTCCGGAGGTGCCTAAAGAATTAGCTTCTAGAGGGTGTGTGTGTGTGTGTGTGTGTGTGTGTGTGTGTGTGTGTGTGTGTGTGTGTGTGTGGTGCGGGGGGTGTGGGATGTAGATAGAAAAAGGACAGACGGTGTTAATGTCTTTTTCCCCTTGGAACAGAGGCGAGACCCCGTGAGAAGCGCGGCGATGACACGCGCATCTAAATTTAAATTTAAATAGTCCCTGAACGGCGCCCTGCAGCTCGGACCCGCTTAATTGATTGAAGCTTGCAATTGGTGGAGAACTGCCACGTTTGAGACATAAGACCATGACATTGGCACGGAGAGAAACGCCGAATAATAATAATAATAATAATAATAATAATAATAATAATAATACCGGGTTCTCCGGTTTCCTCCCCCAGTCCAAAGACATGCATGTTAGGCTGATTGGCGTGTCTAAAGTGTCCGTAGTGTATGAATGTGTGTGTGAGTGTGTGTGTGATTGTGCCCTGTGATAGACTGGCACCCTGTCCAGGGTGTACCCCGCCTTGTGCCCGATGCCTCCTGGGATAGGCTCCAGGTTCCCCGTGACCCTGAAAAGGAGTAAGCAGTTGAAGATGGATGGATGGATAATAATAATAATAATAATAATAATAATAATAATAATAATAATAATAATAATAATAATAATAATAACCCACGCTTTCGAGGTCTTCAAGGCAGCACGTGCGCGTCTAAACAGATTCCCAATATAGCGCGCGGAATAATCTCTAATGAAATACTAGCTAATGACAAGCCTCATTTTTCACCGGGCAACTCTGAGTGTTGAAAGATGATTTGTTTCTGTTACGCATTAGTAATCTTAATGGGTAAACAGTGCATTGATGATTATCCTTAATGAAATCAAAGAAAGGTGGGCTAAATGTAGTCTGTATTTAAATCCTCACCCGTGGGTAAACGCTCTTTTAATAGACTTCGTTTATTTCCCTCAACGCTATTACCAGACAACTATGCAAATACTAATGTATGCTTAGACAAATAGGTTATGCTTTGTTTTGTTTCCCTGTATTTTCTCCCAAAATAAATAAATAAATAAATAAATAAATAAATAAACAACCTGCACAATCACATGATTCACCACAATCAGGCATGAGGTAAATGGACACTTTCTCTGCACACTTGACATGTACATGGTACTCTGTCCTCATTCTCCTCCTAATTGGCTGTCAATAAACATTTATTCGGAGGCAAAACAAAGCTGAAAGGAAACAGAAAAGCAATGGACTGTTGGAAAAGCGGAGCCATCTTCCAGAGGCAGAGAGGCAAGTGTTAAGCAAAGATCTCATTTAAAGTGGCTCTGCCATAGGAGAGAGTGCCACTTAACGCAGCCGCCTTTATTAGCCTATTGCGAGATGTGTATTTGGGGCCTTTATTAGGACCGTGGATCTGAAAACCAGCTTGAAAAGCCTGTATCAATTTATCAGCCCTGTTTTTTTTTTTTTTTTTTTTTTTGAATAAACCAATGCAGTGCTCTTTCTTCTGCTCTTTCATTGCGCTCTATACTCAACAGAGTGACTTGTTCTTGGAGCACTCCCCCCATAGATGGAAGACCTTTGCCTCTTACTTTCCATCATACTTTCATCCCCACACACTCACCTCCCTTTTTATCAGCATTCAAATAGGAAATAGAATTAGGCTGTTCCAGGCTTCTTAACGTTATGCTGGGGGGCTTTTAAGTGCCACCCTTCTTAGTAGAATGACTTGAAATAATGAGGAGTTTTTCTTTTCTTTTTTTTTTTCTTTCATTAGGCCCACTGACAGTCACAGCCCCAGCTAGATTTAAAAAGGCCTTTAGACGAAAAGACATCCTCTTTACCGCTCTCTACATTTGCCTAGCAGCGCATTGTTCTTTTTTCCCCATTAATTACAGCCAAACATAGAAAATCCTGTGGGCAGAAAGGAAGGAGCTGCGACGTCTGTGAGTCAGAGCGCTGCACCTGCAGTGGAGTGTTTATGCCCAAACTCAAGGAGTCAGAGTCAATAGACACTATCAAAACAGCAGCATTCACCGGCAGCACAACCAGCACAATAGGGTCATGTTTGATCGTCGGCTAACAAAAAGCTCACTTCCTGATCAAGAGAAAGCCTCTACGATTCAGGGAGCAAGGGCAGACCGTTTGGTCCAAAGAGGAACCAAATTGGCAATTGATTCTTGTTAGTTGGTAAGGGTTTGGTTTTGGTTTTGGCTGGGTTAGTCCAAGGTATAGTTTTGAAACCAAAAGATTTCTCACACACAAATTGGTAAGAATTCTTCCAAGTGAAATATGAATTCTGACTCTCTAGCTCTACTGCAACCCTAGCTGGTGTCAACGCTTATAAATCTGCAATCCCATGACTGTATTCTTCCAATCATATTTTCTGTTCCCTTATGTTGCATTTCATTCTCTACCTAACAGCTGTGCCAGTGCTGGGGATGCTTGTCCTCCCCCAATGAGGGACAGCTTTGTCTTCCTGTGTCTGTGCATCTCCACGAAGCTGTCTGTCTGAGGACTCTCCCATCCTTACTTCCCACAGTCAATTATGTGATAAATTACTCTAACGAACTGAACACAGATCAGCCCAATTAAGCCTGTAAGTAGTACACGGACTCTCCCTTGGAGTTGTCCACACCACCACGAGTGATTTAGAGTGTTTATTTGTAGCAGTAGTCTAGTAGCCTAGAATTGGCTGAGCAAGGTTAAAGTGTATGTAGCAGGTTTCTCATGCTTCACACATCACTTTAAAAATTCATAGACAAAGACATGTAAATAGGTATTCATTTTATGTCTGTCTGTCTCCAGACTGCTCCCCCCTCCATGATTCAAAGTGAATGTTTTAATGGATTAAGCTGAGAGAGAGAGAGAGAGAGAGAGAGAGAGAGACTGATTGAGGATGAATGTTTCGAAGGCACCAGGCACATGAATAGAAGAAATAGAAGAAGATGGCAGGCTATTTGAATATTGATGCACCCATACGTTTCTCCTATTTCCATTAATCTCATGCTCATCAGGGGTAAACAGAAGGAGCCACTGCTGCTCCATTCCGCACACGCCTGTCTCCGTGCAAAAGCTAGTATGTTCCTCTGCACGTGTGTGAGTGTGCATCCATCCTACTGTCAATCGCAGGACCAAGCCCAGAACCCAGTGCATTAAAACAGAGTGCTTTTCCCTGTCAGGCTGGACAGGTGCTTCCGTAGTTGAGACAGACTCCATTCCCTCTCCCTGAAGCACTAGATAGCCTCCTCTCGCCTCGGACGCTGACACAGGCACAGTGACGTGGCCAAATTAACAGGCCTATCATGTCACCCTTTCAGGGGTCCCACCAAGAGAGCAGGAAATCAAGTTGTCACACCAGGCCAGTGGGACTGCTCATCTCCTCTCTGCTGCTCTGTAATAGCATGTGCCAGAAACGAGATGCATTGCAGTGCCCAGTTTACTGTGAGATGCATTCTGATTTCTCATTACTGCTCCTTGCTGACAGATTGTGATTGCGAATTGGGGCCTCCATGCTGATCACTCGGAGGGTTTCAGTTCATCTGATTGAAGCCACCATGTTGAAGGTTTGGCTTTGACCTCGGGTAAGATTGTTACCAAGAACCCGGAGCATTTTTAATTTATTTTTTTTGCTTTCAAAAATAATTGCTTTTTAAGTCCGCATTCCGTGTTTGAAATTTGTCGTTTAATGTTTTCGCTGAAAATTCTGACCCCCTATAGGGTGGCTTGAAATGGTATAGAAATATAGACAAGGTCTGAATTGACTCTAAATCAGAGATGATCCACTATTCAGGGTGAATCTTTGAATGGATTAAGCTGAGAGAAACAGAGATTAATGCGGAACGTTTGAAAGGCATCAGGTACTTGAATAGAAGGTATAGTATTACTTTTTGATGCCCATCATACTCTACAGTTAAGATCATAAAATATTGTACAGAAAAAGTTCCATCAGTTTAACTTGCTTCTGTCTGGTCTAAGGGTCTGTTCCTGAGATGGATGGCAGTGGATTGACTCTTGATTCATTGCTTTCAAATTAAACTTTATGAATGCATAAAAGTTACAGTTTCTGCCAAGGCCTGGGATAATGCACATAAAACTGTAACTAACTAGGGTGTAATAGTTGCCATAAACCAATGACAGTGAATCATATTTTTTCTCTTTTAACTATGCATGATATCTAAATAGCATTCGTGCTTCATGTTCTTGGAGATTTATTAGAAATAGTTACATGTAAAGACATGTTATTGCATTTTTCCCTCCGTGTATTAACAGAAATGTCTTTAACTGGAATTTTTCCCAGTATAGTACGTTGACACTGTTTCATATAAATGCGTTGGTTTACATGTACACTGAACTCCCTCTGTCATGTTATGATTGATGTGTTTAGGTTGCTTTGGTCGTTTCTGTCCTAACAGCATGGATAAAAAACATTTCAGTGAGCACAACAGCTTTGCATGTTTATACTGAACGACCCATAAACCATCTCTCCTACAGTAGTGTGTCTCTCCTTGGTTAAGGCACAGAGTCATAAAAGTATAATGACAGTGCAACCTTGAGCTACTTTTATCCTGTCACACTGTCCATCACCAATGAACTTAGCGACAGCTCCATCTAGGTGCCTCTCCACTGATTTATTAATGACAAAATAAACTTTATACTTCGTTCAGTCCCGTGTCCCTAAGAGATTCTCTCCCTCTACTCAGAAGTGTTGGCTGTTGTTATTATTCTGTGGAAGGTGTCGGGCTGGTTTTGAGGGCGCGGTGAGTGCTGAGGGGTTTGAACAGGGGGTAAGATGTCTTCCCCGAGCTGTAGGTGATGGATGGGAACTGGGCTCGGCTGACAGATGATCTAACAGGTGTTCATAACCAGTTTATAAGAGCCTTTATTTATGACAGGCCACAGCCACGCTGCTGCAGAGCAACCTCGCCAGCTGCAGCCGGAGGCACCTCAGGGGCCAGATGCAGCGCTAGCCACCATCAAACTCTGTCCGGAATCATAATTAGCCAATGATTTGTCGGGGGAGGTTACATGGGCACCAAATGAAGAGGAGGGAGGGGATTGGAGGCATGCTGTCTGCTAATAATGAGAGGACACCACTAGTCACTGCAACAGATTGTGGCTTCTTTAGACAATGAATTAATGCTACTGGGTTTAGGACACTAAGTGCATATTGTCTACTGGCATATGAACCATTAATTAAAATTTAGAGTGTGTGTTTGTGTTGTTCTCTAGACACTGAGGACTTATCTTTATAGTCCTTCTTGAAAAGATCGTAATGTTCCTATAAACTCTTGTGATAATGTTGTATTTTTGAGTATAAATCTCAATGCACCACCACTATAGGATCCCCCCGCATTTTTCCACATGAAGCCACAGGTCCTGCATGAGGATATTCATGTAGCCGTAATGCCTGGCTCTGGAAAATGGATGACCGTGCCGTTGGCGGTGACGTGTTTGTTCTCCTATAAAGCATTGCCTGGAGGTGTGGGTGCGGAGGGGAGAGGGTGTCATGGGTGTGATAAATGGCCGCTTGGTAACATCTTCACTCCTGACCTCCCGCACGTTTGAATAAGCAGCACATTACAGAGGGCCTACTTCATGCACATGAACTGGAAGCCATTCACATTTGGAAGACTCCAAGAGCATTGTGGGTAATATAGATGCCTGAGAAGTCAGTATAGAGCTTTTTGCAGAAAAATATCTTTTGTCTGGAACCACTATGACTTGACTTTAGTGTTGGTATGGTGAAAGAGTGTGAGAGCAGCTACAAAGCAGTCTTTACAAAATAACACCATTGGTGTATGTCATCATTTTTCAGTATAAAAGCAAAACTCTTTCATTTTGCAGATGTATTTTCCAATTCAGTGTTGTTGATTTTATACTACTATGTGTTTCCTGATTTGTGGTAATAATATGAGGTAATAATATTAACTATGTAGTAAATTGGGTGTTATTTTTATTTTTGTGTAATTTGAACGGGGTATGTGCATATCATTTACATTACATTTATTCATTTAGCAGACGCTTTTATCCAAAGCGACTTACAAATGAGACACACACACACCAATGGTAGCAGCGCTGCCATGCAAGGTGCTAGCTTGCCATCGGGGGCAACTTAGGGTTCAGTGTCTTGCCCAAGGACATGGGATCATCCCGGGCCGGGATTCGACCACCAACCCCACGATTAGCGGATTAGTGGTCAACCCTTATTTACCTTCATCGTTTTTAAAATCCAAAGGGATTGTTGCATTGTCATTAAAATGCCAGTTGAGCTTTTTGAATACATGACTATAACCAGGATCAACATTTACTGAGGTCTACATAACAGACATGTGTCATAATTAATATACCACAAGGCAGAATGTCTAGCAAACTACGTCAATCAAAATGTTTCATCTTCACTATATTTTCCTTACATTCATTTCTAAACTGCTCCATTTTTAATTTGATTGAGTTAAATATTTTCGATTATGAGATACGATACCTGTTGATTTCAGATTTCCAATTTAGGAAATATAACGATATGTTAGCGCTTTTCTGCTTTCAATTTTCTTAAAAATGACTGAATTGACATCATATTAAAGGAGCGGAAAGTATGGAATATTCTTTGTCAAATGACACTGACTTTATATTAAAGAGTACATAATAACATTTATGATGTCTATTTATTGAAACAACTTTTTATTAGTCTCAAAATTGAAGACTGTTTATCACAGAGCATTGTCTTTGTTTTTCTATGAACTGGTGTCATATTAAAGATCAATAGAGCAGAGATCTTACCACAAATAAATCTTATATTTCATCTAGTTATTGTAAATTACTGAACTGAAATTGTATTGTTTGGGATATTTCCATAAAAAGTGGACTGTACAGTAATTAATAAAAATAAACGTGCCTCTAAACTTTAAACGTTAAGCACCAGCGTTTATTCTCCAAGCACCTGGTGGTGATTGTACAACCCTCTATACATGCACAAATAACACCAAACTTACCTCAGTGTCCTCATAGATAGTTGCACCCATGTTCGAGTCTAATATCTAGATCATCTATTGATACTGTAAGGCAGGCTTGTAATCTGGTTATTGTACACTGACTCCAGCAAGTGTTCTATATTTTCAAATATAGTGCTCATAATTATTATAATAATACATTCTAACTTTAAAAAAAAAAAAAACCTGTCAGTTTTACTCATGTAACAAATTATTGGCTATCTTGCAATCAGTCTTAATACTGGTCTGTCAGATTTGTATAATGGGAATAACCTTGTAAAAATGGTCACCTGCTCCAGTCATTATATCACAAAGTCATTTATATCACATTTTTATATCAAAAAGTGATTTTATCTCAGGCTTGACACATTGTACCCAAAACACACAAGGACACAGATTAGGAAAGAATATCAAAACACCACAAATCCCATAATTACCAGCTATTAGTGTGAGGGTGACAAAACCCGCCAGTCTATTATCGCAGATGACTGAAAAGCCATTTAGGATGGGCCACCACCTCGTTGTCAATCGCAGCCATTCAGCACTGCCCCAGGGGATTAGACAGGGAGCAGACCCAGACCTGCTTGGGAAGATGGAGTGTTGGGGTAACCGCCCCCGTACCGTCCTCTGTGGGCCTGGAGGAGCGTGTTCAGCGCCGCGTATCTCAGCAACACCGTATTGAGGGTGAACAGGGACACATGGGCCTATTGAAGGCAGTAACAAGTGCCAAGCGGGGCCCTGACCCGCACCACCCCTCTCCAGTGTCTCAGCCCTCCCTGCAGCCCTGGGAAAGCCACGTGTCTGAATCGAAGCCATCTGCCTCAATTTGCCTAACATATTTGGCCACAATGGCCGGCCAGTTATCCATGACAAAGGGCCACAATAGGCCATCCTCAGACACGCAGTGAGGCTGGAGAGTGCAGTGTGGACCCATTCGCCTGCACACCAACTGGACAGTGGCTCATGTTCGACGATTAGCACACTCTGCCCGTCGCCAGCAGCTCAGCACGGTCTCAGGGGATATGGGTAATTACCATCAACAGAAGAAAGGGAGTTTATCAGCAGACTCTTAAACCCCCCTCTCTCTTCAGCCTTAATCAGGAGTAAATGAGTAATATACTCAAGGGTCCTTTCTTCTGACTCTGCTTTTTTGTAATTCGGTATGTGTCAAAAGCATACATTACAAATAACAAGGGATATGTTGTGTGAACGACAGCTATTCGAGGATTAATGAAAGAGGGCTTAAGAAAATGCTACAAAAGGATTATAGTTTAACAAGTAGAGGCAGAGGATAAGACCCAGAAATCAGAAAGTGTCAAACTTGAAGGAGTCATCATGTTCTGTCATATAAAATGTTCAAAGGTGAATTAACATGAAATTCAGTTGAACTAAGTGAGTCAGTCAGTTCAACTAAGTTTATTAAATCTCTGTCAAGGGTTGTGGTTTGAGGTGTTTGAGGTGTCTTTATCAGCTGGCAAATGATATACACTTTAAAGTACATTTAAAGTACATATAAAGTGTCTGTAGTGTGTGTGAGAGTGTATGTGATTGTGCCCTGCAATGGATTGGCACCCTGTCCAGGGTGTACCCCGCCTTGTGCCCGATGCCTCCTGGGATAGGCTCCAGGTTCCCCCATGACCCTGAAAAGGAGTAAGCGGTTGAAGATGGATGGATGGATGGATTATATAATATTTATTATATGTAAATGACTGTGAATATAAGTAGTGCCAAACTTAAGTTAGTTAATGAGTAAACAGAGGGTGAATTGTAGTAACGTATGCCATATGTAGTTGACTGTACGTATTGTAAGTGACTGTATTTACAATTGTATACTATCACTATCTAATTTTCCGGGCAGTTGCAGAGAATAAAGTCGAGAGTTATGCCTTTTTTAGTGCCACCACACTTGACCTCGTAATAAACATGAACAGGTTTCCCACATTGAGTATTATTTCCTGTCCTGAACGGTTACTACTATTCGATTATACAGTTTTTGTTATGGTTTTGTTTCCTTTTTTCTTTACAGAGCTTTCCCTCAGCCCAAACAACAAAACTATGCACTATATTGTTGTAGTTAAACGCCAAAAATAAGCTGTCTTCTGTTCACCACATATCATGTCCAAAGGTTAAATCCAAGCAATTACTGTCATTTTCATGCTTTGTGATAAAAAATCATAACACGGTTCCCTCAGGTGGTGTCACTCTTCACTCTTGTCACTTGAACAGTGACCAGCCATCGAGGAGGGCGGCCCATTCAGCCGAGCTCTCTTTTGACATGGAGTCCTCAATTAAAGTGTGCTGAAGCAGACACAATCCTATTAGTGAGCAGCGAGTGAGAAAAGAGGGCTGGCCCCTTCATTTGTGCTGCCAGAATGATTATCCTCGAGTTGGTAAATTGCACTGAGGCCCCACATGGATTATGGTAAACAGCATACAGAGTGAATGTGCTTCTGACCACAAGCTACCAGATTCTTTTCAATTTTATTTTGATGATATTAATTGAAGATGTACTTCAGTAAATTTCCAAAGCATGGAAATGATCAGTGCTGTGATAGTACTGATGGCATTGAACACAATTAAATGTTACGCTTATCATACAAAATAGTGTCTCAGTATAGCTAGTTAACCTGTAATAGACCTTCATCTAATTCATCTAACCCAATATCAACATTGCCACAAAAACCACAATAATGCTGGTAATTATAAAGCCATTAACTTCATTTTTTTTGCCAAAGCACTGAGCAGTACTGCCTCTTAGTGGTCAAATCCACTGCCCACTCACAGTGTGTAAAGTGTTTACACTACACAGGGCATAAAAATAATACACTATACATCATGTATATGATTTAGAAATCGAAGCAACACTTATAGGTTGCTCATAGATTACATTGGTGCTATCGTAAAGTCAGATTTTTACTCATGTTAAGATTTTTATGTAGATGTTCAGTGCAATCATTTAAAAAATGATCACTTGCCATAGCTTTTGAACAGTGAAATGAATGTAAATAGTGGCAAAACAGTGCGTATGAACATCTATTACATGCTGGCTTATCTCCATCCGTCTCTGTTTTTTTGAAAGATTGCTGTTTAATAAATTAATGCAGCCATGTTTGTTTATGCTAAAGCCCCATTCTGCACTGGGAGTAAATTCGAGTGTTATTTAAAGCCAAGTACTTTTGTCAAGCTGTTGCAAATGGAATGATGGATGGCACTCAGGGCCTGTGCAAGTGAATGCATTGCTTCCTATTTAACCTTAACATCCTCGTTGCTAATGGTTTGTCTGAGTCAGATTTTAAAAGACATAGTGCTGCTCCATTGAAATCAAAATTAAAAATCCACCATACCATATTTCTCCAAGCAGGGAAATACATTATGTGCTGCTAATGTATTGGCATAAAGCAAAGTAACATCCCATCAAGTGCTTCAATTTGGGCTTTTTTCCCATTCATGCTGTTTTATTGCTATGGGCAATTTGTACCACTCAGCATGACAGTGTCAACTGAATCAAGATTAATTTACATGCAAAGGAACACTTAGTGAAGCGGCTTGATAAGCAAACACATTGTCTCGATTGCTGAGCTGGAAAAAAGGCTTGGGAGAGTGGGACAAAATTAAGGAGCATCAAATGTGATTGCTCAAGGTAGTTAACAGACCAAAATGGCAAGATTTTTACCAAGTAGAAGAGTTCAGAGTGGATATAAATTCTACATGGTATTGAAATTGGGCTAGAAGTTGTGATTATTATTTTCTTATGAATTATATATTAAATAATTAAATTGCTATTTAATAACAATAAAAAGAAAACAACCCGGGTTTGTTAAACAGCTGGAATTATTAAAATTTCATTTAAAAAAAATGTTATGCATTACAGTATGCATTTATCATATCATATTACTATTATATCAAATCAAGCATATCATTTAATAAAACATTTGTGTGTGTGTGTGTGTGTGTGTGTGTGAGTGTGTGTGTGTATGTATGTATGGATGGATGGATAGATAGATAGATAGATAGATAGATAGATAGATAGATAGATAGATAGATATAGATACAGATACAGATATGTTTATATATACACACACATTTGTGTGTGTATATGTACACACACACACACACACACACACACACACACACACATATATATATATATATATATATATATATATATATATATATATAACAAAAAAAAGACATACAGTTATTACTTTTACAGTGCTGAGACGCCTCAGAAGGGAATACTTTTAGGATGTGCTTTACTGTTGTGCTTGAGAGATAAGACATGTGTCTTGTGCTCACTGGCCCCCATAAACACACCGTAACTGAGCTGTGGAAGTGGTGAGGGAAGCGAGACACTGTGGGATTCACTTGAACATGTGGTGCATTTGCCAGCCTCGAATCCCCTGTCAAAGACTGAATGCAGACTGACAGGAGAATATGATGCCACGGTGCCAGGAGGCCTGCCTCTATTTACAAATATTTCACATAAACAAATTTTCAAATAGCTTTATTCTGAGTAGCCTTTCTGCTCTATTAGACATAACACACAGCTGCCACAAGCACTCAGACACATCATCAACAACCACTGGAGAGAGAAGATAGAGAAGCAAAAAATAAAACACAACAGCAATGTGGAAAAAGTGTCCTCAGAGATTTTTTGCCACTTTTGTGGCCAAAGTGTGTTTTGGCTCTTTCTAAGCAAAGCAAATATGACTGTGAAATATATCTTATTCTTCAACATGAAAAGCAAAAAGCTCTGATGCTGCACCAGAGAGGCAATATGTCCATTTTGCTCACCAGATTCCCCGTCAAAAAAGTCTGAATTGGTTTCTTTTTCTCCCCTGTCCCCAAAAAAAAAACCACTCCAACATTAATTATGTGCACCCTAGCATGCTATAATAAAAAATCCATGCTCATACTGGAGATGCGCCACTCTCCTCTGTGCACTAAGGCCCGTCATTAGACAGCTGTTGTGCCGTCTGACCTTCATTATATTTCGCTGACATCTACAAACGTGACAGCGTAATGGGTCTTGCTCATCATGCCACCAGACATTAGCTCCCGTAATCAAGCAATTATCAATTTCACACTAATAACTCGCCATAATGCAAACTCTCGGCCTCGTAAATAAGGTCATTTGCATGTCTCGTTTGCTTAGTTTGTTTGTCCTTTTAAGGCCAGATCTGCTTCATCCCACATTGTTGGTTTAAAAATGAGCAAATATTACGATGGCTTTCTTTCCAGCTCCATGGACAGATAAGCAACGCAATTCCACACACAGATAAAGGGTCATTATTATCTATGATGCACTGCCATTATACACCTTTAAGCCATAACTGCATATACACACAGCGCTTGATTTCAACTGCTATTGCGATGTAGATTTTTGAACATTGCATTTAATGATACTCTTATGAAGTGAGCTCATATTTATTAGTCTGGTCAGACAGCGCATCCTCTTTCGAACAATAGATGGTGTATGAACTTGTGACTGCTGTTTTCGTCAGTGAATGCAAAACAATCAGTAATCGTTCAGGGCTGGTTGATTCCACACTGCATGCCCAATCCCTGTCCCCACCCTCGCTCCGCTTACACCATCGATTCTTGCCCTGAGAATCGGATTCCTTTCGCTAATGTACAGCCAGCCAATTAAGGAATTGAGTAATTGTGATTGCACTGCTTCAAGATCAATTTTGTTGGAATGTGAGATAAATAACAACCTCGGAATGAAGCAGCAAAGAAAGAAAACAGATTTTTAATCTATTTCATTTTGAATGGAAAAGATTTCTCATGGCTGCTTCCTACCACACTAGGGGGTCAGTTAGCATTACGCAAATGGAACCATGCTAACTGGCTTCTGCTAGTTTTTATCTGCTGTTGGTCATATTAGCATTTCTAAGTAATGCATTTCATCAATATCAGTTTCATGGAAGGCCACGTTCCACGAAAAGGAGGCTGCATTTTGAAAAAGGTAAATTTAATTCAACACCTCTCTAAATTAAGGAATTACCTACCCAACACATCCAATAGCAGGATGCCTTTGTGAATGGGCTATTTGTGTGCGAATGCCATTGAACTCACATTGTATAGTGATCATTAAAATAATCTATCATTATTGTCAGAGGGAAAAATGTATTAATGCTGATGTTATTCATGGCCCTATTTTCTAAACCATTGATTATCTATGTTTGCTTAATAGGAAAATAATAAACAATTACACAGAGACTTGGTAGTTGGGTAATTGTATTTCTAATACTGTACACATTAACAACCCCCCCCCCTCCCAACCACCACCACTACCACCGCCACCACCACCAAAAATAAACAACCCCACAGTGGTGATGGTCTGTATGAAATCGATAAGGAGAGATGCAATTTGTATGATAATTTTATACTAAACAGATGCTTTGATTTGAGTTTCCTGTTTCACCATCAGATTTGTAAGATCACTCAGAAAACAAACATGGAATATGCACAATGTAAGACAACCGCAACTATGAGGAAGCAGAGCAATAAAAAAAGTAGAAAAAGAAGAGATGCTTCTGATTAAAAGATCTTTCTGAATGATTACATTTAAGGGAAAACCAAATTAAGCAAATTAAGCAACTGATACAGACATGGACTGTCATTTAAACAGCTTCTTAGAGAAAATATCTGAAAACATGTTTCTCCTAACAACACTGTTGAAATCTGGACTGGTCATTTATCTCTGAGCCAGACTCTGGTAGCCATGTGCTGTATTTCTACACAATCAATATAGAAATATTTCTTATGTAGTGCAAGAAGATCATCGTAAATATTCAGAGAGCATAGTTTGACTTTAAGAGTTAGAATTTGATGCACATCCATATATACATGCAATTATCTAGTGTCAGTACTTTAATACTTCATACATTCCCTTGTACCTTTTCTCCCGTTTTCCATTTTTCATCTGCCCTCCTTTTCCCTCTGCTCCCACAGTATTGCAGAATGTCAAAGAAGCCAATAAAAACTCACATTTGAAAAGGCAACCAGACATCCAGGTTTATCAACATAGAGCCCTAACCTATTCTCTGCTGACCAGACACATATTGAATGCCCTCACTCTGAAAGGGTTAACAAATTGGCCTATTACAAAACCCCGGTTTGAGACTAACCCCCGCAAAGAGAATGACAGAAAATCATTTAAGTTAAACCCATTAGCTGCCCTGTGGATAAGAACTTGGCAGGTACTATCAGTGTGCAATTCTTGCCTTCCTGACAGAAGTTTCGAAGTAAACAGAGAGAAAGCTATGTTGAAGTAATGTTGTTAAAATGTTTTTTCAGTTTCGGTAGCAGGTTGAGCCCATGAGGGTTAAGAGCAAATGTGAAGAAGCAAACCAAATTAAAATCACCTATACTGATCAGGACCATTGCTCCTTGGGGGGGCCCCAACAGTCATCATTTTCTCTTAGAACAGACAAAAATCAATGCTTCATCATCCGTCTGATAAAAAGGTGCCCTTTGTCTCTCTTCTGAGAAAGATTTTCAGTACGTCCTATTATGGTCAATGAATGTACAATGTCAAGCAGAATGCCATGCCCCTTGAGTAAATGGCTGTTAAGTGCTTAGCTTAAGCCTAGGCTCAACAAGCAGAGCATGTAGCCTAGCACAACACTTTTGTGACTGGCAAACAGACTTTCATTTTAAAGCTACAGAACATTCGCTTAATTGAGGCATTCAGAATGAGTATATGAATGGATGCATTATCAAGATTGGACTAATTACCTTTCCATGGCTGAATCACTCAAGTAGAACCCAGTGACGGGTGACATTTTGAAACAGAAATGTTAAAAGCTTTTTCACCTATTTATATTAATCACATGTAGACCCGCAGACCAGGCATGGTGCCGTGTAGTGTCCATCATGAATATTACAAACAACAAAAGCAAAGAGGAGGCAGAGAAAGAAGGGAATCAGTGGGTTATAGCTTCACTAAAAGGGGACACGGCGGCACTCGTTTTAATCTCCAGCTGCCACTGGTTCAATTTTCTTCGAAGAACGCCACCTATCTGGTTTGTGTCAATCAGCGCATGAGTGACAGCTGAAGGGGTGTTCGAGGTGGGCTCTGCTATTGCACTGGATTTGCTGACTCATAATTAAAGCAGAACCAAATGGAATTGAGGAGGGGGAGGTCAATGGATTGGCGCCTGGGAGATGAAGCTGGACTGATTGCACCAAATTATGATGGGCCCAACTCACTGTGATGAGGCCAAACGCACGCCTCCATTTGCTGACAGTTCAATTTCCTCCAAACGTCTCTCATATCAAGATGAGCTAATTATGAGTGAAAAGTTATCAGAGGCCCACCTATTGAAAAGAAGGACTAGATGCATTTTTTTTTTTTTTTACGATCCAAATGTCTGAATGTTATTTTTTTACTACATGACTGCTAAAGAGAAGGTCAAACCCAATAAGACTGCTTAAGATGAACACTACAAAATGTCAGGACGAGCCTTCTAGAATTGGCAAATTTTTACAAAGAAACACAATAAACAATAATTATTATTGAAACGGAGAATGTTTGTTCAACCTTGTGAATAGAGTGTGATTAGAAGTGAGGGAGTAAACACTGTTTATTTATTTTCTGTAAATTCTTAAATGATACTTGCGCATTTGTTCATTTGTATGTTTAATGCAGGTAAGAAAGGAACATCTAAAATATCAGTTCAGTAGTTTAATACCTGGAATTGACCTCAAACGCCAACCGAAAATTAAATTAGGGCACTGAGAGCATAGCTAATATTTTATGATGACAGACAGTGGGATAAATGTTCATGATGATATTAGAAGCTCAATCAGTGACTGATAAGACATGCTAAAGAAGGGCTATTAAGATGGAGAAAGTGGGTCCAACACACTCAAATATGTCTGTGTAATAGAGACAATTTGGAAGGGACAGATAGTAATGATCCTTTTGAAGCAAGTGGGGACACATTCAATATTTTTACCCCTAAGGTTTAATATAGTACATCTTCACGATTACAGATTACATTGAACGATTAATAAATGTTGATATTAAATATACTATTTATTTATTTATTTATTTATTTATTTGCATGGCATCAATGCCAGACACCTAGCCATGAACAGGCGTAAGCATGCAATGAAATACTGCACGTTAACGGCACGGTTTTTATGGTTTATGCTCTAAACCCGTTTGTTTCTCGTGTTTCATAATTTGAGACGCTGATCATTTTTGTCATGCCTTGTCATGGCATAATATAAAATAAGCACAAGCAAGATGATCCCAACAGCAGCCTCACTACAGTAACATATGATGTTATGAACACGTCCGTCACAAATGGCACACTTCCATAACCCAACCCAACCGTTTTCACCCTCTGAAGAACCATAAAATCCACCACTGGTTCGACACACAAAGCGCGGCAGCACAAAAGAGAGATTTTACACAGAAAACAAACAATGAAGTTAGAACCATATCCCATCAAATACCTCCCCATTCAACAATTCATCTTGGTAATAGAGATAGAAGCAGGGTAATGCACGGTGGTCTTGAAGCGTGAGATTGAGGATTTCTGTGGCACAATGCATAATTCATGGCCTTGGCCAGCAAAGTGTGTAAGATGGGAATTTCACAGCATGCTAAGAGTAATGGGGATGGGGGAAGAGATGGGCTATATTAGTACTGATTTATTAATACATTTCACTATGCATGCTCTCATTTCAGAACTACCTAGTAATCAAGTATCAGAATTACCTAAAATTGCCTGAAAATTTCATCTGCATTGCTATATTTGCCTGTCGAATAATTCTGAAATGGGCACAGCCTATGTAAACTGTATGCTGCTGTAATAATGATGCTGACATCAGAGTGCCTGCTACTGTCTTAACACTAAATTGTGCTTAAATTATACTAAAATAAAATATATTTAGTGTATAACCTGGAATGACCAGTTTCTTCGCAGTAATTCCAGAGATAATATTAACCCATTTATGGTTATCTAGAAATCTGATTAAGTCTCTAATAGAGGAAATTGAAAATATGAGGATTTTAAGCCCTTAGTCTTTACCGTACGACATACAAATTATGGTACAAGCTGCTGTATCTGATTTAGGAAGCTTAAGCACACTAGAGCAACTGTTTCCCATTTAAATTCCTCCGCGTCTGATTGTTTTTCTGCCTGCTTGGCAGTTTCAGATGTGGAACTAAAGATGAAAATGTGACAGTAACAGGCTTTTTAACTCTCCATTGACAAAAAGCCTGTGTTAATCTAAGCTACATATTTAATTTGTTCAGAGCAGGAAAAACAATATAAATCATTTTTAAAACCATTAGATGCTGACTTACATTAATAAAGTCTTAATTTGGGCATTATGCTGGGTTGTTATGGAAGCAGCAGGGTGAAATAGCATAATTAGCATGTGTAATAGGGAGAGCAGGGTGTGGCGGATACGCGTCAAGGCCACGGCTGAGCGAGAGAGACTGGTCACAGGGGCCAATATTAGTCTGTCTGCGGGATGTGCGTACGTGTTTGTGTGCTTATGAGCAAAATGACATTCGTCAAGAGTTTCCGGTTTGGTTTAATTTCCTCTTTCGCAGCACATCTACTATCCAGGAATGAATGGAGGATATCTTCATTTGAATGGACTTTGAAGTCGGAGTATAGCAGGGACGGGAATAATAACAAAAAAACAACTCTTGCTTAGTCGGAAGACTGCACTTTTAAAACACTAATTACAGCCACATCTGGCCGCGCAGTCATCTCGAGCTGAGAGCTTTGATGCACATTGTGAGGTCTGGCTGGAGAGGTACGCTAGGGAAGACTTCTATCTATTAGGCAAGAGAAGAAGCACTCTGATCACAACACAGCCAAAGTCACAAAGCAGTCTAATAGGGAACACAGGTAATTGACAGAAAATCAAGCCAGGTCTTCAAACACAAATGGCAGCCGGTGCCAGAGTCTTGTGTTAGAGGTTGCAGTGTAGAGCATGCAGGAGTTTTAGACAAATTGTCATTGGATTAAGGCAATGACACACACATGCACACACACACACACACACACACACACACACACACACACACACAGATGCACGCACAAACACGCTCGCATACGCACACACACACACACACACACACACACACACAGAGATGCACGCACAAACATGCTCGCATACGCACACACACACACACACACACACAGAGATGCACGCACAAACACGCTCGCATACGCACACACACACACACACACACACACATATATATATATACAGGTTCATCCATGGAAAAGTACTGTACATTTTTTCATAAATGTGTTCAAAAACTGGAACTTTCATATATTCTAGATTCATTACACATAAAGTGAAACATTTCAAGCTTTTTTTTATTATTGTATTGTTGATAAAGGTTTACAGCTCATGGAAATCAAAAATCCAGTATCTCAAAATATTAGAATAAAGAATTTATAATACAGCAATGTCGACCTTCTGAAAAGTATGTTAATTTATGTACTCAACACTCTGTTGAGGCTTTAATTCTTTTGCATGAATTACTGCATCGATGCGGCGTGGCATGGAGACGACCAGTCTGTGGCACTGCTGAGGTGTTCTGGAAGCCCAGGTTGCTTTGATAGCGGCCTTCAATCGTCTGTATTGTTGGGTCTCTCATAGATTCTCTATGGGGTTTAGATAAGGCGAGTCGGCTGGCCAATCAAGCACAGTAATACCACGATCAGCAAACCAGTTACTAGACGTTTTGGCACTGTGGGCAGGTCCTGCTTTAAAAGGAAATCAGCATCGTCAGCAGATGGAAGCATGAAGTGCTCTAAAATGACTCTCGACTTGAGAAAACAGAGTGGACCAACACCAAATCACAGTCAGTGACTGTGGAAACTTCACACTGGACTTCAAGGAACCTGGATTCTGGTTGTCTCAACTCTTCCTCCAGACTCTGGGACCTTGATTTTTGAATGAAATACAAAATAACTTTCATCTTCCCCATGATTGTGGTTGTGTTTACTGAACCAGACTGAGAGATTAAAGGCTCAAGAAACCTTTGCAGGAGTTTTGAGTTAATTAGCTGATTAGAGCTCTTCTCAGGTCCATATTTCTGTATTACAAATTCTTTATATATGTACACGCACATATATGGGGCACATGGTGACTTAGTGGTTAGCACGTCCACCTCACACCTCCAGGGTCCGGGGTTCGAGTCCCGCCAGGGCCATGTGTGTGCAGAGTTTGCATGTTCTCCCCGTGCGTTGGGGGTTTCCGCCGGGTACTCTGGTTTCCTCCCCCAGTCCAAAGACATGCATGGTAGACTGATTGCTGAGTCTAAAGTGTCCATAGTGTATGAATGGGTGTGTGAATGTGGGTGTGATTGCAGGCGCAGACCCCTTGTAGCTGAGGTCTGGTCCCAACTGCAACAACGACGATAGGGGCCTCAGCGGATGGGGCTCGCCAAGGATAGGCAGACCGGGGCAGATCTTCGTGATCTGCGCTGGCCACTCATGGCCGGCGAAGACAGACCGTATATATATATAGAGACACCTATACACCTGCCCATTCATGCAATTAGCAAATCAGCCAATCATGTGGCAGCAGCACAATGCATAAAATCATGTAGATACAGGTCAAGATCTTTGAAAATCAGAATGGGGAAGTGTTATCTCTGTGACTTTGATTTTGGCATGGGTGTTGGTAACAGAAGGGCTGGTCTGAGTATTTCATAAAATGCTGATTTCCTGGGAATTTCACACACAACAGCCTCTAGAGTTTAGACAGAATGGTGCCAAAAATCAAAAAACATTTAATGAGTCGTTCAAACCCAAAATGGACCGTTGAAGATTAGAAAAAAAAACATTACCTGATCTTTTCCCAGTCGTTAACTGACCAGTTTGGGTGTACCTGTGCTCATGATAGCCTCAGATCTGTGTTCTCGGCTGACTGGAGTGGAACCTGATGTGGTCTTCTACTGTTGTAGCCCATCCACCTCGGTGTTTGCGGTCTTGTGCATTCTGAGAAGTTTTTCTGCTCACCAGGGTTGTACAGAGGGATTATTTGAGTTACTATAGACTGTGAGCTCAAACCCATCTGGTCATTCTTGTTTTTCACACCATTCTGTGTAAACTCTAGAGACTGCTGGGTGTGAAAATCCCAGCAAATACTAAAGCCAGCCCATCTGGTACCAACAATCCTGCCACAGTTAAAGTCACAGAGATCACATTTTTTCTTCATCCTGCCATTTTAAGTGAACATTAACTGAAGCTCTGGACCTGTATCTGCGTGATTGTATGTATTGTGCTGATGCCACATGATTGGCTGATTAGATAACTGCATGAATGTGCGTTTCTACAGGTGCTCCTAATAAACTGTACGGTTAATGTATGTAATAACAATTATCTACACAACCTAACTTTAACCTCAGTAACCCCATAGTCTTACACTTACACTTAGTTCTGAAAAAAAACAAAAAACAAATAAGGTATATAGCTTCTATAAAAAGTTTTATAATAAGTTCCTTGTTTTTTCCTGTATTTGCTACATATTCAGAATATTTTAGTCCTGAAAATTCCCAAAACAAACACATATTCACACTCAGTCAGAAAAATACTTTAGTCTGCCGAGCTACACATGAGTTTATGGAGATGTTGGAGATCCTGGTCCTTTCTGCTCTCCGGACCTGCATGATCAGTCTCGGAGGTCCTACTTCTTGATGGAGCTCTCATCGACTACAAATCCAGACTGCTGGGACAAAGGCTTCTTCAAAGCCAATCAGATTACATTTAAACCAATAATTATCTCTTTAATAATATCTGTTGTGACCCAGATGAGGATGGGTTCCCTTCTGAGTCTGGTTCCTCTCAAGGTTTCTTCCTCTTAAACATCTTAGGGAGTTTTTCCTTGCCATTGTCTCCACTCAGTGTCTTGCTCAGTTTGGGATAATTTATCACTTTTACTGTGTGTGTACTGTGTTTATATTCCTGTAAAGCTGCTTTGAGACAATATCTATTGTAAAAAGCGCTATACAAATAAAATTGAATTGAATTGAAAAAAAAAATTCAATGTATAGGCAAGTTTAAAGCCTTTTCTCCAATTACCCAATTACAGATAGCCCATGAGTTCATCTTTGCCAAATCTAATCGCCATACCACTTAAGAAGATATAATAGCTGGCACCCTCACTATGAACTCCGTTATCATCTTTGTCTCCTTTGACACTTTTTTTTCCCTTTAAAATGTACATGGACATAAGGCAGCCAATGAGATGCAGCACATTAAAACTATGCCTGATAAGTTTGCATATGTTGCAGAACATTGCCCCCGTCTGCAGCACTTTCACAATGGTTTGACGTCCATCAAACCTATTATGAAAAAGAAGGGCTGGATGGACCTTCTTTGTGCGGGCCATTATGCACTCGCGACTAGTTTTTATGAACTGAGGGATAAAACTAGCATGGCTTTGCCTACAGACTTTAGATGTGTTAGCATAAATGTCTCAATGACAACATGATTTCCCAAAGACTAAGCACAGCAAGATATGAATTTGAAGCATCTTTGTTTTTGGACAGGTTTTTTTTTTTTTTGTGTGTGTGTGTGTGTAACCACTATAGATGCACTTGTACATAGGGTAACATAATGACCAATGTGACACAATCAAAGCAAAGCAAGGCTGCTATTTCCAGCACTATGAGTGTCTGTGTCTGTATATGACCTTCAAGAACTGTACAACAAAACATTATTTATCCAATATAAAGCTTGCAAGTCTGAAGTGTATTCTGCTCATATACTTGGCAAATCTCATCCATCTTTCTAAACTTCAGGGCCACTCACTGTAAACAGTTTTTGAGTCTTCTTGAGAGCTGCTTAGAGGACAAATTATAAGGAAGGTCCTCATATTCATGCTTATTGCAAACTTCTTTGAAAAGCCACCAATGCAGCACGCAGTTAGAGACTCATCATCACATTACTTCAGAATTCACCCACTATAATTTGAAAATGGAAATGCAAATTGTGTGGTCTACCAGTGGCCCCTTCCATTTATTAATCTAAATAGGTTTCATTTAAATTTTTCACGGCATCAGCTTTATTTGTAAATGTCGTGCCCTATGAATACTGTGGGGTTTTTTTGTCTTTCGCATATTCTTGCTGCCTTTCATTAATATGTAAATAGGAAGTCAATCGCTCTTCTTCCTGACAGTGAACTGCACTACTAGTGCAGTGTGTAATCAGCTCTGACCGCAATTCACTATTTATCATACCGAATGCCAGCTTTGACAGTAAATTATGGGAAATATACTGTTATTCCCCTCTCTGTTGGGTGGTACACGTTTAATTGCCGATCATCATTTCTCTGAGCACATAATGTAAATACTAACCCATTTGGATGTGCTTTACGAAATAACAGATCGCGCCATCAAATATGTGCAGCAGCTAATTGTTGAGTTCAACCACCTGTACATATAGTTGTCAGTTGCCAAATACGTACTGATGTCAAAAGTCTTATATCTAATTAAGCGTATTGTAACTGTATCAGGTGCCTGAATTGCACCTGAAACCTCATTCTGCATATCTGTGGCCAGGTTGTAGCTGTAGACAACTAATATCTCATACGGTGAATTTGGTGAGCTATATTAGCTGACAGGCTGGTAATAGGAAATATCACTCTAAGCAAAATGCTTGGCCAAATAACAATAAATTCTCCATGAAATGATGAGGGCTACAGCATGCTGCCTTGCATATATTTTGCCATGAATTCTAATTAAGGTGGCATAAACCTGAGAGTGCACGGTCATCACAGCAAGATGCCTGTGGCTTGATTGATAATGTGAAGACACAAGGCCCGAGCTGCCTGAGTTCCTCTCCTTCCTTAAATTAATGGCCATCCCAACAACCCTAATAATGCAGCAAGGATGGTGCCCCCCACCACCGCCACCAGCACCACCAGTCCCGCGACACATACACACAACATCAAGGATACACACTCACCACCACCACCCCCCAATTTCAATTTTCTAGAGGCATGGAAAATAGGAGAGATCATTCATTTATCTTGTAATAGCTGGATAATAGATCCATCACAATGGAACATCTGCACACACACACACACACACACACACGCACACCACCATTTCTGCTGACACTATACACTAAACACTCTTGCCCCTCTCTCGTCCCCCACACCACCCTGTATCCATCCACTGTGTTAAGTCGATATCCAGAGGACGCCTGAGCCCACCGTGTTTGAGTTTCTAAGCACATACGCGGTTATGGATATACAGCCAGTGTGTTGATTATGTAGTGCTGAGACCAAATGTGCTACTCTCTAAAATGAATATATTATAATAAAATGAAAAGATTCTGATTCAGATTAATTGAGAATATGCATCTTTAGGGACAGTCACATTGTTATACTGGTTGATATGTAATTTAGTAGAAGATATAAATTATATAACAATAGATATAACCACAACTACAGACTGGACAATAGGTTTCTCTAAACATTAAAATAATTTTAATCTGCTTCATTTGAGCTTTTCTATCATTTGAACAAACTAGTTTGTGTTAATGTTAATGGGAAGATACAGCAATTTAAGACCCAGATGTTGATCTCAGTCTTGGTTGGGACTGAAATGGGGAAGCAGATTGTTCAGGGAGGTTAATGGTGCTGTCACCTGGCCCGGCCGTGACGAGGAAAAGGATCACAGGCTCACCCAGGCTTTTCTCCATCCACCTGCTGAATTAGCAAGGTGCACAAAAGCAATACTCTGCTCTCCGCTACAGCCTGCCAATCATCCCAAAGCGCTCGGCCACGATGCAACTCGGTGACCCCGGCGAAATGAGAACTGCTCATATACATAGTTATTGTAATGATACTTTAGGTTAGTAGTAAGGTATTTGTTTACTGTTTATGCTCACAGATATCTGGAGAACCTCGAGTTAATTCGTAACAATTCATGCCTTAATGCATGCACAGTCATGAAATAATAGATATTATTAATCGTATTTAAATAATATGGAAATAATAATTAAATAATAATTGATTTAACAGTAATTAGTACATAAAATTTGATTTATAGTTTATTAGTAAACAATAGGTTTATGCATTTCTTTAGAAAGAAATGCAGTAACAATAATAATAATAATAATAATAATAATAATTATTATTATTATTATTATTATTATTATTATTATTTGTACTGAATAGTTATTACTTCTTATTGCAGTAATATTACAATTTTTGTAATTAACTATAACTATAATTATAAACTATGTACTGTATAATGGTGATATTATATTAAACATATAACATTTATATACATTCTATAATGTGTGTGTGTGTGTGTGTGTGTGTGTGTGTGTGTGTGTGTGTGTGTGTGTGTGTGTGTGTGATAAAAACCCTACAGTAACCCACAGCAAGCCCATGCCCTCATCACAGGCTGATAAATCGCAAATTGCCTCAATAATTCGTTACACTTCCGGGTCCAATCAAAAGTGGATAATTGAAGCGTTGGCTTTTAGCACTTGGCCTGATGTTTAACACTGAAGTGCTCTTTCACTCACTGGTTAACTTGACTGGCATTCAGTGCGCATGCGCAAATCCCGCGTCCTTCACTGTGCTCCACGGCGCTTAATTAACCTTCATAAATTGCCATATTACCGTACTAAATAGTATGTCATTGCTTATGGTTCCGTACTACTCTGACATACTATTTAGTCCGCTAGTATGAACATTTGGATGTAGCCCAGGTGTTTAAAGGCGCTAATGTAGTAGCCATTAGCGCAAACAATTAGCCAGAGGGAAATGACACCGGTGCGGGATGCACCCCCCCACCCCCCGTCCTCTCCGTGTTTACCTTTCACATTCAGCGGCAAACAAGCCATGTGATGGCCCGCGTGCCCAAAGCGGAGCATTATTCCTAATTAAAAGCCGGGGATGTGTGCCATTAGCAAGATTCATGCTCGGCTACGGGAGAGTTCATTCCGGCTGTTGACTATCCATTGATTATTCATACGGGTTCTGATTCGGGCCCATTAATGCAAAATCAAGTGGGAAGGAAATTTTGTAAGAGCAAACCGCACAGTGAAGTCGGCCCCACTGAGCACTGCGGAGCGTGTTAATGGGGCAGGTTAGGGCCCTTTAATATCATTGAATTTACAATGGAGCAAATGATTTTTCCGCACATTTGCAACATTTATGGACCAGGCTAGTGGACTACTGCACGGGTTGCCTGATGTAGAATTTACATTCACTTTATTCCAGGTTTTTAAAGGCTACATTAATGGGGGTTTTATATACATCATATTTGTATGAATACTTTGATCA